>JAQIUQ010000092.1:0-12500 GCA_030378365.1 Hybognathus amarus
TATTTCGTTCAGTTACGTATTGCTACTTAAATGATAATACAAACTATCCAAAATGTAATTACGACTAGAAAGACGTTGTTGATATCTACAATGTTAATTACGAATAGTCAAACTTAGCTTTTAAATGTTAAAAGGGCTTGCCATACAGAAGTGTAGGCTCAGAGAGACACTCAACATTTTCAAACCAAAATATCTGACTTTCTGTGGGTCCTAGCTCATGAGTGTAAATTAGAAAGTTGTCCGGCTTGAGGAGAATATATGAATATATGAAACGATGAGATCAACATGTGTACTGAGTTTCAGTATTATTACATGCAAGCGTGTTTCGATTTATGGACCAAGTTTTTGGACCCCGTTCCCAGGGGGCGCTGTCTAGCCCCCTTGCCACACCCGGGTACCATCTTCAGCCCGGCTCTGATGGCTGTGGGATCTGACCTGTGTGCAAAGTTTCAAGAGTTTTCAAACCCACTTAAGGGCCCCAAAGCCGCGTGAAGAGACTCAAAATCATCAAAAAAAAGGAATGTTAAAGTTTGATGCGTTGCTATGGCAACATTATCTTAGATATTGAATAATGCTTTCACAGCTCTTCATCTGGCGTGTGTTTACATTTGAAGCAAATCGGGTAAAAGTAAGAGTGCGATTTCAAAGCATTTTGAAAGTGAAACACTTTCTGCTGCCAGTTGGTGGCGCTATATATTTGACTCACATCTATGTGATCAACCTCTTAACAACGAACACTGCTGAAGTTTCATCAAGATCAGTTAATGTATGCAGAAGTTTTAACACACTTCCTTTTTGATTTATTTACTTACTTTTTTGATTTATGGACCAAGTTAATTTAATTAGTACACTAATTATATAAAACTATTGTCAATGCACTACAATTAAACAGGTTATATGCCTTTACTTATAAAAAAAATAAAAATAAAAACTTATGTAAAAAATACCAGGCTTAAGAAATGTATTTACTTTAGCAGGCCAGACACACAGTGAAATGATTAAGCCCCCTCCCCCTACACACACACACACACACACAGACTGTGTGACAGGCCTAGGTTTAGAAAGAGCATGATCATATTCAAACTACAATATCTGACTTTCTGTGGGTTTGAGCTTATTATTGTTAATTAGAAAGTTGTTTGGCTTGAATAGAACAATATACACGGCAAGTTTTGTAACTGTCAGTAAAACTAACCAAGTTATAACACACTTTATGTGTCCTTTTTTAGTCAAAAAAATCCGCCACGGCCAAACCGTTCGAGATATCAAAAATCCGTCCGGAATTTAGCATCCTCAATGTCTTGACTTCATGCACACCGAGTTTGGTGGTGATTGGTAACAGCATGGGTTGTAATTTGATGTTTTTCTAGGACAATTATTTAAAAAAAAAAAAACATAATTCCCGACTTCCGTTTGAACTGTCGTAAAACTTAGAGCACGAAAGTTGTTTGGCCTGATGTGATCTATGAGTGTACCGAGTTTCATATTAATCCATGCACGTGTGTTTGATTTATGGACAAATGTTCGAATCCCTAAAAGAATGCATCCTAAAAGAATGGTAAAGTTTGATGCGTCGCCACGGCAACAGTTTCAAAGATATCAAGAATCCATTCATAGGTCTTCATCTGCCGTGTATGTACATTATACAGATGAAGTTTGAAGCAAATCGGGTAAAAATAAGAGGGTGATTTCGAAAGCATTTTGAAAGTGACACACTTCCTGCTGCCAGTTGGTGGCGCTATAACTTTGACTCACAATAGTCACATCCATGTGATCGTCCTCTTACAGCGAACGCACTGCTGAAGTTTCATCCAGATCAGTTAATGTATGCTGAAGTTATGACACACTTCCTGTTTCACGTTTCTCGCCATAGTTTTCGTTTCCTCGCCACGGCCAAACCGTTCGAGATATCAAAAATCCCCACACAAACTTTCATCCTCAATGTCTTGACTTCTAGCTGACCGAGTTTCGTCGAATTTGGATCAGAGCTCTAGGAGGAGTATTTAAAAGTTCATTGCGTGTGTTTTACAAAAAAACCTCAATAGCCGACTTCCTGTTGGGCTGGGGTAAAAAGCAAGAACGCGAGGTATAGATGAAATTCTGCTATCGACATGTGTACCGAGTTTCATATTATTACATGCAAGTGTGTTTGAGTTATGGACCAGGTGTTCGGACCCCATTCCAGGGGGCGCTGACGAGCCGCCCTGCCACGCCCGGGTACCAGCTTCAGCCCGGCTCTGATGGCCGCTGGGTTCTGACCCGTGTGCAAAGTTTCAAGAGTTTTCGAAGCATGTTAAGGGCCCCAAAAGTGCCCGAATAGTCGCTGAAAAAAAAAAAAAAAAAAAAAAAAATATAGCTGCGAGCAGCGATCGCGGCCCAGCCGGTGGCACCGCAACCCCGGTGCCTAAAGGCACCGGGATGGCGGTACGCCGGCTTTGGCCCTCCATCGCTGCTCGCAGCTATATTTATTTGTGTGTATATATATATATATATATATATATATATATATATATAAAGCCGGTGGCACCGCCACCTTGGTGCCTTTAGGGTTATTCTGCACGACGTGCAAAAACGTAACCCCTGCTTTGGAATACATACTAGTATGTATTCCACAATTGGAATACATACTAACATACTAGTCAGAACTGAATAGTTGATATCTGAATGACAGATCACCATAGAAGTCACTGGAAAAAATGTGACTAGTAACAAAAGAATAGTTACTAGTCACCATTGAAATAAGTACTAGTGTCTAATGAATAAGTACTAGTATCTATTTAATAGGTACTAGCATATAATTAATAAGTACTAGTAACTAATTAATAAGCATTGGTATGTAATGAATAAGGACTAGCATCTAATGAATAAGTACTAGTATCTAATAAATAAGGACTAGTGTCTAATGAATAAGTACTAGTATCTTTAAAAAGGTACTAGTACCTAAAGAATAAACACTAGTATCTAAAGAAAAGGCACTAGTATCTAAAGAATAAGCACTAGTAGCTAATGAATAAGTACTAGTACTTAATGGAATAGATACTAGTATCTAAAAAATATGTACTAGTAGCATGAAAATAGAGACTAGTAGGTTAAAATGATTAAATGTTAAAACGGCTTGCCATACTCTATCTGTCGTTTCGACTAGTCACAATTACGTTACAGATATCTTAAATGATAATACAAACTATCCAAAATGTAATTACGACTAGAAAGACGTTATTGATATCTACAATGTTAATTACGAATAGTCAAACTTAGCTTTTAAATGTTAAAAGGGCTTGCCATACAGAAGTGTAGGCTCAGAGAGACACTCAACATTTTCAAACCAAAATATCTGACTTTCTGTGGGTCCTAGCTCATGAGTGTAAATTAGAAAGTTGTCCGGCTTGAGGAGAATATATGAATATATGAAACGATGAGATCAACATGTGTACTGAGTTTCATATTATTACATGCAAGCGTGTTTGATTTATGGACCAAGTTTTTGGACCCCGTTCCAGGGGGCGCTGTCTAGCCCCCTTGCCACACCCGGGTACCATCTTCCCGGCTCTGATGGCTGTGGGATCTGACCTGTGTGCAAAGTTTCAAGAGTTTTCAAACCCATTAAGGGCCCCAAAAGCCGCTAAGAGACTCAAAATCATCAAAAAAAAGGAATGTTAAAGTTTGATGCGTTGCTATGGCAACATTATCTTAGATATTGAATAATGCTTTCACAGTTCTTCATCTGGCGTGTGTTTACATTATACAGATGAAGTTTGAAGCAAATCGGGTAAAAGTAAGAGTGTGATTTCAAAGCATTTTGAAAGTGAAACACTTTCTGCTGCCAGTTGGTGGCGCTATATATTTGACTCACAATAGTCACATCCATGTGATCGGCCTCTTACAACGAACACACTGCTGAAGTTTCATCAAGATCAGTTAATGTATGCAGAAGTTTTAACACACTTCCTTTTTGATTTATGGACCAAGTTAATTTAATTAATACACTAATTATATAAAACTATTGTCAATGCACTACAATTAAACAGGTTATATGCCTTTACTTATAAAAAAAATAAAAATAAAAACTTATGTAAAAAATACCAGGCTTAAGAAATGTATTTACTTTAGCAGGCCAGACACACAGTGAAATGATTAAGCCCCCTCCCCACTACACACACACACACACACACAGACTGTGTGACAGGCCTAGGTTTAGAAAGAGCATGATCATATTCAAACTACAATATCTGACTTTCTGTGGGTTTGAGCTTATTATTGTTAATTAGAAAGTTGTTAGGCTTGAATAGAACAATATACACGGCAAGTTTTGTAACTGTCAGTAAAACTAACCAAGTTATAACACACTTTATGTGTCCTTTTTTAGTCAAAAAAATCCGCCACGGCCAAACCGTTCGAGATATCAAAAATCCGTCCGGAATTTAGCATCCTCAATGTCTTGACTTCATGCACACCGAGTTTGGTGGTGATTGGTAACAGCATGGGTTGTAATTTGATGTTTTTCTAGGACAATTATTTAAAAAAAAAAAACATAATTCCCGACTTCCGTTTGAACTGTCGTAAAACTTAGAGCACGAAAGTTGTTTGGCCTGATGTGATCTATGAGTGTACCGAGTTTCATATTAATCCATGCACGTGTGTTTGATTTATGGACAAATGTTCGAATCCCTAAAAGAATGCATCCTAAAAGAATGGTAAAGTTTGATGCGTCGCCACGGCAACAGTTTCAAAGATATCAAGAATCCATTCATAGGTCTTCATCTGCCGTGTATGTACATTATACAGATGAAGTTTGAAGCAAATCGGGTAAAAATAAGAGGGTGATTTCAAAGCATTTTGAAAGTGACACACTTCCTGCTGCCAGTTGGTGGCGCTATAACTTTGACTCACAATAGTCACATCCATGTGATCGTCCTCTTACAGCGAACGCACTGCTGAAGTTTCATCCAGATCAGTTAATGTATGCTGAAGTTATGACACACTTCCTGTTTCACGTTTCTCGCCATAGTTTCGTTTCCTCGCCACGGCCAAACCGTTCGAGATATCAAAAATCCCCACACAAACTTTCATCCTCAATGTCTTGACTTCTAGCTGACCGAGTTTCGTCGAATTTGGATCAGAGCTCTAGGAGGAGTATTTAAAAGTTCATTGCGTGTGTTTTACAAAAAAACCTCAATAGCCGACTTCCTGTTGGGCTGGGGTAAAAAGCAAGAACGCGAGGTATAGATGAAATTCTGCTATCGACATGTGTACCGAGTTTCATATTATTACATGCAAGTGTGTTTGAGTTATGGACCAGGTGTTCGGACCCCATTCCAGGGGGCGCTGACGAGCCGCCCTGCCACGCCCGGGTACCAGCTTCAGCCCGGCTCTGATGGCGCGCGGGTTCTGACCCGTGTGCAAAGTTTCAAGAGTTTTCGAGCATGTTAAGGGCCCCAAAAGTGCCCGAATAGTCGCTAGAAAAAAAAAAAAAAAAAAAAAAAAAAGAAAAAAAAAAAAAAAAAAAAAAATAATCGGAAGGAAAACAATAGGGCTCTGCGCCCTTTCAGGCTTGGGCCCTAAATATATATAAATATAGCTGCGAGCAGCGATTGCGGGGCCCAAGCCGGTGGCACCGCAACCCCGGTGCCTAAAGGCACCGGGATGACGGTCCCGCCGGCTTTGGCCCTCCATCGCTGCTCGCAGCTATATTTATATATATATATATATATATATATATATATATATATAGATATGTGTAGAGCCGGTGGCACCGCCACCTTGGTGCCTTTAGGGTTATTCTGCACGACGTGCAAAAACGTAACCCCTGCTTTGGAATACATACTAGTATGTATTCCACAATTGGAATACATACTAACATACTAGTCAGAACTGAATAGTTGATATCTGAATGACAGATCACCATAGAAGTCAATGGAAAAAATGTGACTAGTAACAAAAGAATAGTTACTAGTCACCATTGAAATAAGTACTAGTGTCTAATGAATAAGTACTAGTATCTATTTAATAGGTACTAGTATCCAGTGGTGGTAAGTAACGAAGTAAAAATACTTCGTTACTTTACTTAAGTATTTTTTTCGGGATCTGTACTTTACTTGAGTATGTTTTATTTGCACCTACTTTCACTTTTACTCCACTACAATATTAAAGGCAAAATTTACTTTTTACTCCGATACATTTCCCCATGCCCGCTCCGAGTATTTATTACACTTGGCTTTCCAAACCAATGAAAAACGTGGTTTTCTTTAGAAAAAAAATAGAACGCACGCGCTCACGCTCTTTGTCAGCATACGCTCACATAGCAGTTTGTTCAGTTCGCCAGTTCAGTGGAAGATGATGACCACAGTAACAGTAGCAGCTCTCGCTGTCAGCAGAAATGATCCCGAGATTCGCGACAGGGATCACACATGGCCATATCTCAAGGATATGTTTGAATTCACTGAAGTTAAGTAAGATTCTTATCGGCTGAAATGTCTTCTTTGCCTGCCACGACCGTGTTACAGTGCTTTCTATCAGTTCAGTTCTGGCGCCTCGGTCTCAATTGTAGCCTACAACGCGACGTAGCCTACACATCACACGTTAATGAATAGGTCCGGTCCGGGACACTGCAATTCACCAAAGTTCATTATTTGCATAAGCCTTGCCGGTTAAACATTTAATTCACGTGCTGATGCACTGTTCTAACGTCCGCTTTCCTGAGCGCAAACCCCCGACGCTCGCAGACAGAAGCCTGTCAAACAGCGCCTGAATACTGGACTAAGTTCTCTTTTCGAGTCTTGTTATGCTAATACTGTGAAATACACACAATGTTTACATAAAAATAATTGGCTATGACTAAAGTGAAAGCAAACATTTGAGAGAAAATCTGTTGTAATATGCGTCTATATTAAACGCGTCGCGTGCTGGTCTAAGCGACACTAGTAAATAGTGCTGCTGCTTGTAGCCTACTTAAAGGGATAGTTCACAAAAATAAATAAATAAATCTGTCATTATTTACTCACTCTAATGTTGTTCCAAACCTGTATTAATTTCTTTCTTGTGCTGAATACAAAAGAAGATTTTTTTTTTGAATGTGGGTAACCAAACAGTTGCTGGTCCCCATTAACTTCCAGGAGAGAAAAAAAAAACTATACACTGGGGACCAGCAACTGTTCGGTTACCCACATTATTCAAAATAACTTTTATTTTCAACAGAAGAAAGAAAACTCGGGTTTAAAACATCTTGAGAGAATAAATTAAGACATTTTTTCATTTTTGAGGGAACTATCCCTTTAGTGTTAATAAAAAAAAATTAAAAATAAAAAACACAAGGAGAAAATCACTCACTGACTGAGAACTTTAATAGTAGCTTTAATAAGAATCAATAATAGTGAAGTCTATGTAGTGTTTTAATTTAATATTTGTTCATTTAATTACTTTCTTCAATGCTACTGTTAAATACACCTACTGCATTTGAAAAAAAACACTGTTTATTTAATTTGAATATTAATTTGTGTAATGTTTATCTTGTCTAATTTTTTTTAATAACAAAGAAAATAATGACGAAGATTTTTATCTTCGCCACTGGCCTAAATGTATGCCTTTCTTTTTTCTTTTGTTACCTAAGGCTTTGTTTTTAACATAGGGACATTAGTTTGGCTGTAATGAACATCCACTTGCAAAATAGTAAAACTTCAAAAAGAATCGTGATAAAAAAATCGTGATCGTGATTTTCCTAAAAAAAAAATCGTGATATGATATTGTTGCCATAACGCCCAACCCCTGAAATGAAGTATAGCATCATTTACAAACCAGTTATTTAAGAGTTGTCAGTCATTCATAAGATCACTTAAGTAAATGTAGTAAATACAGGTAGTTATAAAGCATTTACTAGTGGTCAGTTAACTATGTGTGTGAGCTCATCTAAAGTGAGTATTCATGCCTTGTAAGCATTTATAAAGGAGATTTAAAGGAGATCAATCTTCTAAACAGTAAAATGTAACAAACACAACACAGTGCTATAGAACATATTTAACAGCCTTTAAATCTCCTGTAATTGTCTTTTATTATTGCAAATCTAACAAATTCTTAATTGCAGTAATCTGAAAAATGATGTAATCTCATCATTTGTTCAATTAAATAATTGCAAACCCCCCTCAAAATAATTGTTCTGCTTAATTATGTATATTTACAGTTCATTGGAATGTTTACTTTTTACTTTCGGTACTTAAGTACTTTTTAAATCGGATACTTTTGTACTTTTACTCAAGTGATGTTTGAATGGAGGACTTTCTACTTTTACTGGAGTAATATTTTATTTAAGTATATATACTTTTACTTGAGTATAACTTTTGAGTACTTTTACCACCCCTGCTAGTATCTAATGAATAAGTACTAGTAAGTACTAGTACTTAATGGAATAGATACTAGTATCTAAAAAAATAAGTACTAGTAGCATGAAAATAGAGACTAGTAGGTTAAAATGATTAAATGTTAAAACGGCTTGCCATACTCTATCTGTCGTTTCGACTAGTCACAATTACGTTACAGATATCTTAAATGATAATACAAACTATCCAAAATGTAATTACGACTAGAAAGACGTTGTTGATATCTACAATGTTAATTACGAATAGTCAAACTTAGCTTTTAAATGTTAAAAGGGCTTGCCATACAGAAGTGTAGGCTCAGAGAGACACTCAACATTTTCAAACCAAAATATCTGAGTTTCTGTGGGTCCTAGCTCATGAGTGTAAATTAGAAAGTTGTCCGGCTTGAGGAGAATATATGAATATATGAAACGATGAGATCAACATGTGTACTGAGTTTCATATTATTACATGCAAGCGTGTTTGATTTATGGACCAAGTTTTTGGACCCCGTTCCAGGGGGCGCTGTCTAGCCCCCTTGCCACACCCGGGTACCATCTTCAGCCCGGCTCTGATGGCTGTGGGATCTGACCTGTGTGCAAAGTTTCAAGAGTTTTCAAACCCGTTAAGGGCCCCAAAAGCCGCTAAGAGTCTCAAAATCATCAAAAAAAGGAATGTTAAAGTTTGATGCGTTGCTATGGCAACATTATCTTAGATATTGAATAATGCTTTCACAGCTCTTCATCTGGCGTGTGTTTACATTTGAAGCAAATCGGGTAAAAGTAAGAGTGCGATTTCAAAGCATTTTGAAAGTGAAACACTTTCTGCTGCCAGTTGGTGGCGCTATATATTTGACTCACATCTATGTGATCGACCTCTTACAACGAACACACTGCTGAAGTTTCATCAAGATCAGTTAATGTATGCAGAAGTTTTAACACACTTCCTTTTGATTTATTTACTTACTTTTTTGATTTATGGACCAAGTTAATTTAATTAATACACTAATTATATAAAACTATTGTCAATGCACTACAATTAAACAGGTTATATGCCTTTACTTATAAAAAAAATAAAAATAAAAACTTATGTAAAAAATACCAGGCTTAAGAAATGTATTTACTTTAGCAGGCCAGACACACAGTGAAATGATTAAGCCCCCTCCCCCTACACACACACACACAGGCAAAAACAGGCAGAGACAGACCAAGGCTTAGAGAGAGCATGATCATATTCAAACTACAATATCTGACTTTCTGTGGGTTTGAGCATATTATTGTTAATTAGAAAGTTGTTTGGCTTGAATAGAACAATATACACGGCAAGTTTTGTAACTGTCAGTAAAACTAACCAAGTTATAACACACTTTATGTGTCCTTTTTTAGTCAAAAAAATCCGCCACGGCCAAACCGTTCGAGATATCACAAATCCGTCCGGAATTTAGCATCCTCAATGTCTTGACTTCATGCACACCGAGTTTGGTGGTGATTGGTAACAGCATGGGTTGTAATTTGATGTTTTTCTAGGACAATTATTTAAAAAAAAAAAACATAATTCCCGACTTCCGTTTGAACTGTCGTAAAACTTAGAGCACGAAAGTTGTTTGGCCTGATGTGATCTATGAGTGTACCGAGTTTCATATTAATCCATGCACGTGTGTTTGATTTATGGACAAATGTTCGAATCCCTAAAAGAATGCATCCTAAAAGAATGGTAAAGTTTGATGCGTCGCCACGGCAACAGTTTCAAAGATATCAAGAATCCATTCATAGGTCTTCATCTGCCGTGTATTTACATTATACAGATGAAGTTTGAAGCAAATCGGGTAAAAATAAGAGGGTGATTTCAAAGCATTTTGAAAGTGACACACTTCCTGCTGCCAGTTGGTGGCGCTATAACTTTGACTCACAATAGTCACATCCATGTGATCGTCCTCTTACAGCGAACGCACTGCTGAAGTTTCATCCAGATCAGTTAATGTATGCTAAAGTTATGACACACTTCCTGTTTCACGTTTCTCGCCATAGTTTCGTTTCCTCGCCACGGCCAAACCGTTCGAGATATCAAAAATCCCCACACAAACTTTCATCCTCAATGTCTTGACTTCACGCTGACCGAGTTTCGTCGAATTTGGATCAGAGCTCTAGGAGGAGTATTTTAAAAGTTCATTGCGTGTGTTTTACAAAAAAACCTCAATAGCCGACTTCCTGTTGGGCTGGGGTAAAAAGTAAGAGCGCGAGGTATAGATGAAATTCTGCTATCGACATGTGTACCGAGTTTCATATTATTACATGCAAGTGTGTTTGAGTTATGGACCAGGTGTTCGGACCCCATTCCAGGGGGCGCTGACGAGCCGCCCTGCCACGCCCGGGTACCAGCTTCAGCCCGGCTCTGATGGCCGCGGGTTCTGACCCGTGTGCAAAGTTTCAAGAGTTTTCGAGCATGTTAAGGGCCCCAAAAGTGCCCGAATAGTCGCTAGAAAAAGAAAAAAAAAATAAAAAAATAAATAAATATATATATATATCGATATAGATATATATACATATCAGCTCCAACTATGGCTCAGGCCCTGATAGCTGCGAGCAGCGATTGCGCGGCCCAGCACGGTGGCACCGCAACCCCCGGTGCCTAAAGGCACCGGGATGGCGGTCCCGCCGGCTTTGGCCCTCCATCGCTGTCGCAGCTATATTTATATATTTATATATATATATATATATATATATATATATATATGTGTGTGTATATATATATATAAAGCCGGTGGCACCGCCACCTTGGTGCCTTTAGGGTTATTCTGCACGACGTGCGAAACGTAACCCCTGCTTTGGAATCCATACTAGTATGTATTCCACAATTGGAATCATACTAACATACTAGTCAGAACTGAATAGTTGATATCTGAATGACAGATCACCAGTAGAAGTCACTGGAAAAAATGTGACTAGTAACAAAAGAATAGTTACTAGTCACCATTGAAATAAGTACTAGTGTCTAATGAATAAGTACTAGTATCTATTTAATAGGTACTAGCATCTAATGAATAAGTACTAGTAACTAATTAATAAGCATTGGTATGTAATGAATAAGGACTAGCATCTAATGAATAAGTACTAGTATCTAATAAATAAGGACTAGTGTCTAATGAATAAGTACTAGTATCTTTAAAAAGGTACTAGTACCTAAAGAATAAACACTAGTATCTAAAGAAAAGGCACTAGTATCTAAAGAATAAGCACTAGTAGCTAATGAATAAGTACTAGTACTTAATGGAATAGATACTAGTATCTAAAAAATAAGTACTAGTAGCATGAAAATAGAGACTAGTAGGTTAAAATGATTAAATGTTAAAACGGCTTGCCATACTCTATCTGTCGTTTCGACTAGTCACAATTACGTTACAGATATCTTAAATGATAATACAAACTATCCAAAATGTAATTACGACTAGAAAGACGTTGTTGATATCTACAATGTTAATTACGAATAGTCAAACTTAGCTTTTAAATGTTAAAAGGGCTTGCCATACAGAAGTGTAGGCTCAGAGAGACACTCAACATTTTCAAACCAAAATATCTGACTTTCTGTGGGTCCTAGCTCATGAGTGTAAATTAGAAAGTTGTCCGGCTTAAGGAGAATATATGAATATATGAAACGATGAGATCAACATGTGTACTGAGTTTCATATTATTACATGCAAGCGTGTTTGATTTATGGACCAAGTTTTTGGACCCCGTTCCAGGGGGCGCTGTCTAGCCCCCTTGCCACACCCGGGTACCATCTTCCCGGCTCTGATGGCTGTGGGATCTGACCTGTGTGCAAAGTTTCAAGAGTTTTCAAACCCATTAAGGGCCCCAAAAGCCGCTAAGAGACTCAAAATCATCAAAAAAAAGGAATGTTAAAGTTTGATGCGTTGCTATGGCAACATTATCTTAGATATTGAATAATGCTTTCACAGCTCTTCATCTGGCGTGTGTTTACATTATACAGATGAAGTTTGAAGCAAATCGGGTAAAAGTAAGAGTGTGATTTCAAAGCATTTTGAAAGTGAAACACTTTCTGCTTCCAGTTGGTGGCGCTATATATTTGACTCACAATAGTCACATCCATGTGATCGGCCTCTTACAACGAACACACTGCTGAAGTTTCATCAAG
>JAQIUQ010000092.1:15000-235214 GCA_030378365.1 Hybognathus amarus
CAGATATCTTAAATGATAATACAAACTATCCAAAATGTAATTACGACTAGAAAGACGTTATTGATATCTACAATGTTAATTACGAATAGTCAAACTTAGCTTTTAAATGTTAAAAGGGCTTGCCATACAGAAGTGTAGGCTCAGAGAGACACTCAACATTTTCAAACCAAAATATCTGACTTTCTGTGGGTCCTAGCTCATGAGTGTAAATTAGAAAGTTGTCCAAGCTTAAGGAGAATATATGAATATATGAAACGATGAGATCAACATGTGTACTGAGTTTCATATTATTACATGCAAGCGTGTTTGATTTATGGACCAAGTTTTTGGACCCCGTTCCAGGGGGCGCTGTCTAGCCCCCTTGCCACACCCGGGTACCATCTTCAGCCCGGCTCTGATGGCTGTGGGATCTGACCTGTGTGCAAAGTTTCAAGAGTTTTCAAACCCATTAAGGGCCCCAAAAGCCGCTAAGAGACTCAAAATCATCAAAAAAAAGGAATGTTAAAGTTTGATGCGTTGCTATGGCAACATTATCTTAGATATTGAATAATGCTTTCACAGCTCTTCATCTGGCGTGTGTTTACATTATACAGATGAAGTTTGAAGCAAATCGGGTAAAAGTAAGAGTGTGATTTCAAAGCATTTTGAAAGTGAAACACTTTCTGCTGCCAGTTGGTGGCGCTATATATTTGACTCACAATAGTCACATCCATGTGATCGGCCTCTTACAACGAACACACTGCTGAAGTTTCATCAAGATCAGTTAATGTATGCAGAAGTTTTAACACACTTTCCTTTTTGATTTATGGACCAAGTTAATTTAATTAATACACTAATTATATAAAACTATTGTCAATGCACTACAATTAAACAGGTTATATGCCTTTACTTATAAAAAAATAAAAATAAAAACTTATGTAAAAAATACCAGGCTTAAGAAATGTATTTACTTTAGCAGGCCAGACACACAGTGAAATGATTAAGCCCCCTCCCCCTACACACACACACACACACACAGACTGTGTGACAGGCCTAGGTTTAGAAAGAGCATGATCATATTCAAACTACAATATCTGACTTTCTGTGGGTTTGAGCTTATTATTGTTAATTAGAAAGTTGTTTGGCTTGAATAGAACAATATACACGGCAAGTTTTGTAACTGTCAGTAAAACTAACCAAGTTATAACACACTTTATGTGTCCTTTTTTAGTCAAAAAAATCCGCCACGGCCAAACCGTTCGAGATATCGAAAATCCGTCCGGAATTTAGCATCCTCAATGTCTTGACTTCATGCACACCGAGTTTGGTGGTGATTGGTAACAGCATGGGTTGTAATTTGATGTTTTTCTAGGACAATTATTTAAAAAAAAAAAACATAATTCCCGACTTCCGTTTGAACTGTCGTAAAACTTAGAGCACGAAAGTTGTTTGGCCTGATGTGATCTATGAGTGTACCGAGTTTCATATTAATCCATGCACGTGTGTTTGATTTATGGACAAATGTTCGAATCCCTAAAAGAATGCATCCTAAAAGAATGGTAAAGTTTGATGCGTCGCCACGGCAACAGTTTCAAAGATATCAAGAATCCATTCATAGGTCTTCATCTGCCGTGTATGTACATTATACAGATGAAGTTTGAAGCAAATCGGGGTAAAAAGTAAGAGGGTGATTTCAAAGCATTTTGAAAGTGACACACTTCCTGCTGCCAGTTGGTGGCGCTATAACTTTGACTCACAATAGTCACATCCATGTGATCGTCCTCTTACAGCGAACGCACTGCTGAAGTTTCATCCAGATCAGTTAATGTATGCTGAAGTTATGACACACTTCCTGTTTCACGTTTCTCGCCATAGTTTCGTTTCCTCGCCACGGCCAAACCGTTCGAGATATCAAAATCCCCACACAAACTTTCATCCTCAATGTCTTGACTTCTACGCTGACCGAGTTTCGTCGAATTTGGATCAGAGCTCTAGGAGGAGTATTTAAAAGTTCATTGCGTGTGTTTTACAAAAAAACCTCAATAGCCGACTTCCTGTTGGGCTGGGGTAAAAAGCAAGAACGCGAGGTATAGATGAAATTCTGCTATCGACATGTGTACCGAGTTTCATATTATTACATGCAAGTGTGTTTGAGTTATGGACCAGGTGTTCGGACCCCATTCCAGGGGGCGCTGACGAGCCGCCCTGCCACGCCCGGGTACCAGCTTCAGCCCGGCTCTGATGGCCGCGGGTTCTGACCCGTGTGCAAAGTTTCAAGAGTTTTCAGAGCATGTTAAGAGGCCCCAAAAGTGCCCGAATAGTCGCTAGAAAAAGAAAAAAAAAAAAAAAAAAAAAAAAAAAAAAAAAAAATAATCGGAAGGAAAACAATAGGGCTCTGCGCCCTTCAGGCTTGGGCCCTAAATATATATATATATATATACGTACGTATATATATATATATATATATATATATATATATATATATACTATATATATAAATATAGCTGCGAGCAGCGATTGCGGGCCCAAGCCGGTGGCACCGCAATTCCCGGTGCCTTAGTTACCTAAAGGCACCGGGAATGGCGGTACCGCCGGCTTCGGCCTCCCACGACTGCTCGCAGCTATATTTATATATATATATATATATATATAAAGCCGGTGGCACCGCCACCTTGGTGCCTTTAGGGTTATTCTGCACGACGTGCAAAAACGTAACCCCTGCTTTGGAATACATACTAGTATGTATTCCACAATTGGAATACATACTAACATACTAGTCAGAACTGAATAGTTGATATCTGAATGACAGATCACCATAGAAGTCAATGGAAAAAATGTGACTAGTAACAAAAGAATAGTTACTAGTCACCATTGAAATAAGTACTAGTGTCTAATGAATAAGTACTAGTATCTATTTAATAGGTACTAGTATCTAATGAATAAGTACTAGTAACTAATTAATAAGCATTGGTATGTAATGAATAAGGACTAGCATCAATAATAAGTACTAGTATCTAATAAATAAGGACTAGTTTCTAATGAATAAGTACTAGTATCTTTAAAAAGGTACTAGTACCTAAAGAATAAACACTAGTATCTAAAGAAAAGGCACTAGTATCTAAAGAATAAGCACTAGTAGCTAATGAATAAGTACTAGTACTTAATGGAATAGATACTAGTATCTAAAAAATAAGTACTAGTAGCATGAAAATAGAGACTAGTAGGTTAAAATGATTAAATGTTAAAACGGCTTGCCATACTCTATCTGTCGTTTCGACTAGTCACAATTACGTTACAGATATCTTAAATGATAATACAAACTATCCAAAATGTAATTACGACTAGAAAGACGTTGTTGATATCTACAATGTTAATTACCAATAGTCAAACTTAGCTTTTAAATGTTAAAAGGGCTTGCCATACAGAAGTGTAGGCTCAGAGAGACACTCAACATTTTCAAACCAAAATATCTGACTTTCTGTGGGTCCTAGCTCATGAGTGTAAATTAGAAAGTTGTCCGGCTTGAGGAGAATATATGAATATATGAAACGATGAGATCAACATGTGTACTGAGTTTCATATTATTACATGCAAGCGTGTTTGATTTATGGACCAAGTTTTTGGACCCCGTTCCAGGGGGTGCTGTCTAGCCCCCTTGCCACACCCGGGTACCATCTTCAGCCCGGCTCTGATGGCTGTGGGATCTGACCTGTGTGCAAAGTTTCAAGAGTTTTCAAACCCGTTAAGGGCCCCAAAAGCCGCTAAGAGTCTCAAAATCATCAAAAAAAAAGGAATGTTAAAGTTTGATGCGTTGCTATGGCAACATTATCTTAGATATTGAATAATGCTTTCACAGCTCTTCATCTGGCGTGTGTTTACATTATACACATGAAGTTTGAAGCAAATCGGGTAAAAGTAAGAGTGCGATTTCAAAGCATTTTGAAAGTGAAACACTTTCTGCTGCCAGTTGGTGGCGCTATATATTTGACTCACATCCATGTGATCGACCTCTTACAACGAACACACTGCTGAAGTTTCATCAAGATCAGTTAATGTATGCAGAAGTTTTAACACACTTCCTTTTTGATTTATTTACTTACTTTTTTGATTTATGGACCAAGTTAATTTAATTAATACACTAATTATATAAAACTATTGTCAATGCACTACAATTAAACAGGTTATATGCCTTTACTTATAAAAAAATAAAAATAAAAACTTATTTAAAAAATACCAGGCTTAAGAAATGTATTTACTTTAGCAGGCCAGACACACAGTGAAATGATTAAGCCCCCTCCCCCTACACACACACACACAGACTGTGTGTCATGAGACTCAAAATCACACACACACACAGACTGTGTGACAGGCCTAGGCTCAGAAAGAGCATGATCATATTCAAACTACAATATCTGACTTTCTGTGGGTTTGAGCTTATTATTGTTAATTAGAAAGTTGTTTGGCTTGAATAGAACAATATACACGGCAAGTTTTGTAATTGTCAGTAAAACTAACCAAGTTATAACACACTTTATGTGTCCTTTTTTAGTCAAAAAAATCCGCCACGGCCAAACCGTTCGAGATATCACAAATCCGTCCGGAATTTAGCATCCTCAATGTCTTGACTTCATGCACACCGAGTTTGGTGGTGATTGGTAACAGCATGGGTTGTAATTTGATGTTTTTCTAAGACATTTATTTAAAAAAAAAAAAACATAATTCCCGACTTCCGTTTGAACTGTCGTAAAACTTAGAGCACGAAAGTTGTTTGGCCTGATGTGATCTATGAGTGTACCGAGTTTCATATTAATCCATGCACGTGTGTTTCGATTTATGGACAAATGTTCGAATCCCTAAAAGAATGCATCCTAAAAGAATGGTAAAGTTTGATGCGTCGCCACGGCAACAGTTTCAAAGATATCAAGAATCCATTCATAGGTCTTCATCTGCCGTGTATTTACATTATACAGATGAAGTTTGAAGCAAATCGGGTAAAAATAAGAGGGTGATTTCAAAGCATTTTGAAAGTGACACACTTCCTGCTGCCAGTTGGTGGCGCTATAACTTTGACTCACAATAGTCACATCCATGTGATCGTCCTCTTACAGCGAACGCACTGCTGAAGTTTCATCCAGATCAGTTAATGTATGCTGAAGTTATGACACACTTCCTGTTTCACGTTTCTCGCCATAGTTTCGTTTCCTCGCCACGGCCAAACCGTTCGAAATATCAAAAATCCCCACACAAACTTTCATCCTCAATGTCTTGACTTCACGCTGACCGAGTTTCGTCGAATTTGGATCAGAGCTCTCAGGAGGAGTATTTAAAAGTTCATTGCGTGTGTTTTACAAAAAAACCTCAATAGCCGACTTCCTGTTGGGCTGGGGTAAAAAGTCAGAACGCGAGGTATAGATGAAATTCTGCTATCGACATGTGTACCGAGTTTCATATTATTACATGCAAGTGTGTTTGAGTTATGGACCAGGTGTTCGGACCCCATTCCAGGGGGCGCTGACAAGCCGCCCTGCCACGCCCGGGTACCAGCTTCAGCCCGGCTCTGATGGCCGCGGGTTCTGACCCGTGTGCAAAGTTTCAAGAGTTTTCGAGCATGTTAAGGGCCCCAAAAGTGCCCGAATAGTCGCTAAAAAAAAAAAAAAAAAATAAATAAAAAAAAAAATAAAAAAAAAAAAATAAAATAATCGGAAGGAAAACAATAGGGCTCTGCGCCCTTTCAGGGCTTGGGCCCTAAAAAAAATAAATAAATAATCGGAAGGAAAACAATAGGGCTCTGCGCCCTTTCAGGGCTTGGGCCCTAATTAAAGCTGCAAGCAGCATTTATCGGGGTTCAAGCAGTTAAGGCCTTTAAGCACAAAAGCATCAAAAGGCATTTAGTTTTATTTAGCATACATTTATCCACTGACCTAATAGATGGAAAACACCATTTAAAGCCATTACTGGCAATTTACCATAAGAAATATATGGTTTTAAAGCTTTTTAACAGTTATAGTGTCACCTATGGTCCGATCTCCATGAAACTGTACATGCTTCTTCAAAATGTTATGACACATATGCTCATCAATTTTTGTGGAGTTTGTGAAGTACCTTTTGTGAATGACCCTGATATAGCAAAACAAATGACAAAGTTAGACTTATTTTTAGAATTATTACAGTTTTTTCCAATTGCTCACACAATGAAATAACATCACAATTATTTAAACGGACACACAGAGAGCAAAACTTCTTCTCAAGTTTCCAAAAGTCTAAACACATTTTCTGCTTTACACACATTTTACATTTCAAAATGCAACTTTTAAATGCACTGAACAGAGTTCTCTGCATAAGACACAACAATCTGACATAAAGTCACATGTTTGCCACTTCAAAACACTACCATTCAAAATGACACTACATGAGCTAATTGGCCAATTACATGTGCCACCTGGCCAAACACCTCAATGGTTAATTGTTAACGCTTCAATCAGGAAGTAAGTACTATAAAAAGGCCACAGATGAGCACCGTTTTTGTTACAACAACAATGGAAGATGTTGCAGAGAGGAAGAGGAAGAGGGAGGTTGAGAATAAGAGGGGAAGGAAGAGTGAGAGGTAGGGGTAGAGCAGGTAGAGGAGTTCATGGACAAAGAAGACAAACACTTTCAAATGAAATCAGAGCAACCTTAGTAGATCATGTCATCAACCATGGGCTGACAATGCGTGAGGCTGGACAGAGAGTGCAGCCAAACTTGAGCCGTTTTACTGTCGCCTCTGTCATCCGGACCTTTAGACTGGAGAACAGGTGTGTAACCAAATTTTCATGTAGTACACCCTATGTCATAGTGTACTGTTTACTTAAAGTAGTGTATGACATCAGCCATTCATGAACTGTACAAGTTTCCTGTACAATCTACTCTACTGTGGGGGAAAAATATTTAGGCTGCATTGTCCAAGCCCTGTATATTTAATTTTTTCTAAAGGACTGAGAGACGACACCTTATGGAGGAAGGGGCCAAATGTTCACCGGGGTACAGGAAGCTGCCATTGTAAACTTGGTTTTGGAAAATAATAAAATCAGATTACGAGAAATTCAAAATCGACATCATCCAAGACAACACCTTATTAAACAACATTCAACGAGTCAGTCTGTCCACATTGGCTCGCATTCTGAAGCGACACCAAATCAGAATAAACAACTTTATAAGGTGCCGTTTGAGAGAAACTCTCAAAGAAACAAAGAGCTCAGATGAGCATATGTGGATGAAAGTACCATATTGACTGCAGTAGACTACACGCAACATTGTTTCCCAGTGTAGTGGATAACACCATATTGACGGGGTGAGTTTTGTTCCTTGTTTTGAGGGAGTACTGGAAATGGATGCTCATGCAATCCCACATGAGTTCATCTTTATAGATGAGGCTGGGTTCAACCTAACAAAGACCAGAAGAAGGGGTGGAAACATCATTGGCCACAGAGCCATTATAGATGTTCCTGGCCAACGTGGCGGGAATATCACAATGTGCGCTGCCATCTCCAGTATGCATGGTGTCCTCCACTGTCATGCCAACCTTGGACCATACAACGCAGGCCATATTCTCACATTTCTGGACAGACTTCATGATATTCTCATACCACCAGAGCGTATGAATGATGCAGAGCATGAAAGAAACCGGTACGTTGTAGTATGGGACAACGTGAGCTTTCATGTGCAGCCCCAGTCCAAAACTGGTTTGCTGACCACCCAAGATTTGTTGTGCAATGCTTCCCACCATACTCACCATTTCTGAACCCCATAGAAGAGTTCTTTTCGGCATGGCGGTGAAAAGTATACGACCGGCAGCCCTCATGTGCACATGCCTCTTGTGCAGGCGATGGAAGAGGCATATGATGATATTGATGTGGGTGCAATTCAGGGATGGATAAGGCACTCAAGGCACTTCTTTCCTCGATGTCTGGCAAGGGAAGATATTGCCTGTGATGTTGATGAGGCGTTGTGGCCAGACCCGGCTGTGCAGCAAGATGTTGTTTTTCTTGCCACTGGAAGTTTCTGGAAGTTTCTTTTTCAGTTTATAGTTTTTTGTAAAAAAATGTAAAAAAAGTCAGTCCCATCATGTAAATATTTCTGCTGTGCATATGTTGCACTGACTGGTTTACTGTAGTAAGAAAAAAAATGAAGTTTCAACAGCATGAGTGTATCTGCAAATATTTCTGTGCATGTGAACAATCTGATGCATATTTTACAGTAGTATTATGGCAAAGCATACTGAAGACAGGAATGCTTTTCATTATGCCCAACAGTGTGCAGTTGATTAGGCAAAAATCTGGTCATATGAATGAAGTGTGTGCCACTTCAAGCAAAAGTTTGATTTTGATTAATGCTATGTGTAGTTTCAGTTGCAGTGCTTCATTTTGCAGGATATATGATGTATTTTGCAGTTTGGCTCTGTGGTTTTGTGAATTGTATTAAGTATTTTGATAAAACCAGACTAGTTTGCAAAATTGTGTGTTAGCAATTGGAAAAAACTGTAATCTAAAGAGTCCAGAGAATTGTCCTAGACTGGTCTGGTTCCGATTGGGCAAAAAAACAGGGACTGGTTCGCGAAAGTAGGTTTTTGACATATTCGTGAATATTTAACGAACGATTTGATTGACAGCAATGGTTCTATAGGCAAAGTTGTTCAACATGAGGAGATCTATCTGATGAGATGCATTTTGTGGGGATGGGAGCAACACCACATGATTGCAGAGCCATAGAACTCGTTCAGCGCCAACTAGTGACCGATTTCTTTCAAAACTCTTACAGATCTCTTGGACCATGAGTCAAACATGCCCGTCGAGTTTCGTTCCGATCGGCCTCTGTTAACCTTGTCTCATTGGTGCTCAAACTTCATTGGCCATGGCGGCCATGTTTTTTGAGATACACTAATGTCCTCATACTTCATACATGGGGACATAGACGGTGGCTGCGTTCCAAACCGCATACTTCCCTGCTATTTAGTATGGGAAAAAGAGTAGGGCGAGCGAAAAAGTATGAATGAATCCAAAAGAGTAGGCGAGAATTACCTGGGTGACGTACTAATTATCGCGAGATTCGGACGTACGCATACCTAAAGTGAGTTCGAATATGCCTACTTTCCTACTATATAGTAGGCGAAAACAATACGTGAAAGAAGCAGTACGTCCGAAACATCAGTATTCATAAAAGAGTAGACGAGAAGTTCCCGGATGGCTTACTGCTTCCGCCCAGATTTTTGAGTGTTTTTCCATGGGTACTCTTCTATCCCAGGAGGCCACGCAAGTGGATACGTCAATATCAACATTGCGGAGATCCTGGCGGAGATCAGTGACGCAGGGGTTTTCAAATGTGAGTAAACATGGTTCCATTGTATTTAAATCGGATGTGTTAAACTACTTTAGAGTAAACGTTTTAACTGCTGAAGGTCAAAAGGAGTTAGTCAGTATAGTATAGTTGTGATTTTGCTGTAAACACATGTTTTATTTATAGCTAGCAGGGGAGCTCCAGTAACATTTATCAGTTTATCAGTTACATTTCTAAAGTGGATTTACATAATCATACATCTTAAACACGCTGATTAAAATGTCTATTTACATCAGGAAGGAAAATATTGTATAAGTATTGCAGGCGAGTACATCACAACATGAAAAATACATCTGAGTGTAACGTTGTTTGTGCTATTATGTAGGATAATTCACTGTTGTCAACACTGCTTACATTAGACAAATATGTGCTGTATAAAGTAACTAACCATGATTTAATGTTGATATATTTAGTGTTGATATATTGAGAATCATTTAAAAAGTGACTAAAAAGTGAGTTAACACATCAACCTCAGCATGTAAATGCAGTGTTGAGCTCGTAATGTGAATCTTATCTGTATGTTACAGAGACAGAAGAACACGCGTGTGTTTATCCGGTGGAGAGAGGCTCATGATGCTGAATGCTGTCATCAAAGGCTTTGAGTGAGTATACTACAGAAATGGATAACAAAATCTATTAAATCTTAAGTTGTAGTTTATTTGAATGATTGTAATTTCAAACTGAGAAATTACAACACTTTTCTGAGTCTTGATTTCTGTGCATTTGCTGCAGAGCTTTTGTGGAGGAGCAGGACCTGCAAGGAAAGAGGATAGCAGCATTTGTTGGGAAAAAAAGGTTTCAGGGATTTTACTCAAATATAAAGTAAGGTTATTTTTAATACATAAATCAAATGATATTGTGTGTTAAAATGACTGCTTTTGTGTAATATTTGTGCATTTTTGTAGGATCTGAAATGTCTGTAGACTGGTGTGAGCACTGAGGATGAGGAGCCCAGAGCTGAATCCTGGAAGTGGTCCCATGGATGAGACCCTCCATCTCTCCATATGCCCTTACGAGACCCTCCATCTCTCCACCTGCCCTTATTGCCTCAGATTGTGAAGCGCAGCAACAAGGACGAAGGCACAGTCCCCTCTGGTGAATTCATCAGAATAAAGGCGCAGAATGGGAACCGCTGTGTTGAGACGGCAGTAGGATGTGGTGTTCAGCGGCTGTAAATACATGCTTGTAGTTTGAATAAAGCTTTGTTTCATGTGTTGTTGACTTGTATATGCATTTGATGGTTACTTTTATTTGTTCTTTTACTCATTAATTCATGTTTCTTATTGTTGTCATTATATAAAATTTAATTAATGTATGCATTAATTCATCGATTGACTGACAATTGAGATGTTTCACTGCATTTAGCAATATAAATGTATTCATGCATAACTGTCATATGACAAAACAAATAAAATGTTCTTGTTTTATTAAATTATATTTTTAGTATATAAAAAAACTTATATAATTAAGTATTGGTCAGCATTTAATATTATTATTTTGTTTAATATTATTATTATTATTAAGTTTTGGGGTGGGCTAACAATGCAATTCATTCTGAGGTAATATTAATTTTTAAGGTGTGATACTTACATTTTTTGAGTAGAAAATCAACAGTTTTCTCCAAAAGAGAGGTCTTCGAGCAGCTGCCCATCTCCTTTGTGCAGACATTACAAACGGAGGGGAAAACTGTTCTAGGTTGTGTTGTCGAGTTACTGATGTTATGAAGTTTTAGTGCACCTGTCACTCATATAATTTAAACTTATTACATGCAAGATCATGGAAAGATATAGTTTTATGTAACAATCATAATGACAAAACAGAAAATATAAAGATTATTGGTTTGTGTACATCATAATATGACATAAAATTATATTTATACACAGGAAAAAAGAACAATAAAAAAGGCTAAATATCTTTATATAGTTCTTCATAATACATAAAAAAATGTTGTTGTTATAAGTCTGAGGGATGAAACGAGGTAAATTCATCAAGAAAGAGGAAAACTTAAAGGACAAACTTTTTGGGTATAAAATAAAGAAATTAACAACATAATCAAGAGATGACGATTTTGGGGTTTCTTAATAAAAACAAATATCGTTATTAGTATAACACTGTTGGTCACATTAGTAGAGTTTAAAATATAACAACTTAAATCAACCCTAAATGTATTCACAAAATAAATGGGCAGCTGTTTTTTCAACAATACCACAACAAAATGAGCAAGTTTCATCAATATCAAGATATTTAAAGATAGATGAATTAAACGTATCGTTCATATATTTTAAGGTGTTGCGCTTGTGATAACGCATCGTAGGTCACATGATAACGTCAACATGGCAGATGTCCGGTTCGCATTCATACTCAACGAGATTTGGCTATAAAGTACCTACTCTTTTAGCGCTCGATGAGTAAGTACTTATTGAAATTAAGTACCTACTCATTGAGTATGCGGTTTGGAACGCAGCCCATGACACTGGATACCAATTTTCAAGTCAATCAGACTAACGGTCAGGTGGTTATATGTTTTTTTCATGTTATAGCGCCACCATGTGGCCAATCGTCACAATTTTTTTCATGTTACCTCAAAACGAGCTCCTAAACACGTGACCCAAGTTTAGCGAAAATATCTCATTCCAGTCACAAGTTATAAGCATTTTAGTAAAAGTGGCTCTCGTGCCATCCTACATTTTGGTCCCCCTTAGCAACTGATAATTGAAATTGTGAATTTTTTTTGATAATTATTGACATTCGGACTCCATAGAATCTTGCCGCATTGGTTTGGTTCCGGCCGGGCCAAAAACCTAGGACTAGTTCGCAAAAGTAGGTTTTACAAAAAACACAAAATACCTGAAAATGTACCCATGGTGACGAGCCAATCCGAGGCATGCATCTTATCCGTCTGGAGCCAAGGATTCCAACGATGTAAGACACTTGAGCCTACGCCCGACGGTTGAGGAGTTATGAGCCATTTCATACTTTTGCCCGCTGTAGCGCCCCCGTCAGGCCGATCAGGGCGTGCCTTTGTGACGCTGTCGGCGGATAGGAGTACTACCAACCCACAAAGTTTCAAGTCTCTAGGACTTACGGTTCGTCATGCACGATCAGTTTTACATGGAGAATGTTGCATTATGGGTAAATTAACAATAACAACAGGGTTTCAGCACTGAAGTGCTTGAACCCCTAATAATAGAGGGCTAAAAAGGGACTAAAAAGGCCTATAAAAATAAAACCTTTGGGTCTACGCACTTGACGCTTGCACTGCTGCGTTCCAAAAACTTTATCAAGCTTTTTAACATGTGCCTTGGAGTGGAGAGAGTCGCTTTTTTGCCTTTTTAGCTCATTTTTCATGGAAATGTGGTGTTTAATTTTTTCACCTTTTAAACTGCGCCGCCTCCACCGATGGCCCTATCTCCTTAAAACTTTGCACACTTCCTTAGAATAATATGGCGCATGTGCTCAGCTAATTTGGTGAAGTTTTGAGCAGAGCAGACCATTTTTCAGCCATTTAAATGTCATTCTGCATATGCTTTTATGGAGCATTTTCCCCCTTTATAACAGTTAAAGGGCCACCGGTGGACCGACATCCATAAAAGTTTCCAGGCCTCTACAGGGTCAGGTGACGCATGCGCACGCCCGGTTTTGTGAGGTTTTATGCAAATCAGGCAGGTAGAGGGCCGCTTTCTTCCATTTCATGGGATTTGCCATAGAAATACATAATTTTGGCACCTTTTTAACAGTTATAGCGCCACCAAGTGGCCATTCGCCCATCCTTTTCACGCGACCACAGAATGAGCTCTCACACAGGTGCGTTGAGTTTGGTGCAAATATCTCGTTCCGTTGACGAGTTATAGGCGATTTAGTGAAAGAGGCTCCTCCCACTTGGGACGTTTTGGCGGCCCTCAGGGACCGTGAACCCAAACTTCAACTTTTTTTTGATAATTATTGACAGTTCGGACTCCATAGAATCTTGCCGCATTGGTTTGGTTCCGGCCGGGCCAAAAACCTAGGACTAGTTCGCAAAAGTAGGTTTTACAAAAAACACAAAATACCCGAAAATGTACCCATGGTGACGAGCCAATCCGAGGCATGCATCTTGTCCGTCTGGAGCCAAGGATTCCAACGATGTAAGACACTTGAGCCTACGCCCGACGGTTGAGGAGTTATGAGCCATTTCGTACTTTTGCCCGCTGTAGCGCCCCCGTCAGGCCGATCGGGGCGTGCCTTTGTGACGCTGTCGGCGGATAGGAGTACTACCAGCCCACAAAGTTTCAAGTCTCTAGGACTTACGGTTCGTCCTGCACGATCAGTTTTACATGGAGAATGTTGCATTATGGTAAATTAACAATAACAATAGGGTTTCAGCACTGAAGTGCTTGAACCCCTGAGAAATAATCGGAAGGAAAACAATAGGGCTCTGCGCCCTTTCAGGGCTTGGGCCCTAATAATCCTAAGGAAAACAATAGGGCCTTCGCCCCTTCAGGGCTTGGGCCCTAATATAATAATCCTAAGGAAAACAATAGGGCCTTCGCCCTTTCAGGGCTTGGGCCCTAATAATAATAATCCTAAGGAAAACAATAGGGCCTTCGCCCCTTCAGGGCTTGGGCCCTAATAATCCCTAAGGAAAACAATAGGGCCTTTGCCCTTTCAGGGCTTGGGCCCTAATAATCCTAAGGAAAACAATAGGGCCTTCGCCCTTTCAGGGCTTGGGCCCTAATAATAATAAATAATCCTAAGGAAAACAATAGGGCCTTCGCCCCTTCAGGCTTGGGCCCTAATAATCCTAAGGAAAACAATAGGGCCTTCGCCCTTTCAGGGCTTGGGCCCTAATACATGCCTAAGGAAAACAATAGGGCCTTCGCCCTTTCAGGGCTTGGGCCCTAATGATGAGTGAATAATCCTAAGGAAAACAATAGGGCCTTCGCCCTTTTGTGACGATCTGTGGCTGGAGTGCCCGCTTGAGCCTCTGGGGGGCACTCCTTCCTGGTTTATTGTTTCATTCATGTCTTACCCTGGACTGATTATGGTTTATTTGTTGCACCTGTTTTAGATTGAGCTCCCTGATTTAAGCCTGAGTTTTCCCTTTGTTCTGGGCTCAGTATTGTACGTGTCTGACTGCTTCAGAGCGTTTTCCTAGTTTCTTAGTGTTTTCTAGTTTCATGGTTCCTGGACTCCCTGCCTGTTTTTGGTCTTCCCGTTTGCCTTATCCCTGCATTGTTTGATTGCTGATCTGGACTGCTTACCTGGTTTTGACCCCTGCCTGTTTCCTTGTACCTGTCTCTGGATTCTCCTCTAAATAAAGCCTGCGTTCGGATCACCTCTGTCTGTTTCCATGTGCAGTTTCATGACACCTTTCAGGGCTTTGGGCCCTAATACACTCACCGGCCACTTTATTAGGTACACCTGTCCAACTGCTCATTAACACTTAATTTCTAAGCAGCCAATCACATGGCGGCAACTCAGTGCATTTAGGCATGTAGACATGGTCAAGACAATCTCCTGCAGTTCAAACTGAGCATCAGTATGGGGAAGAAAGATGATTTGAGTGACTTTAAACGTGGCATGATTGTTGGTGCCAGAAGGGCTGGTCTGAGTATTTCAGAAACTGCTAATCTACTGGGATTTTCACGCACAACCATCTCTAGGGTTTACAGAGAATGGTCCGAAAAGAAAAAACATCCAGTGAGCGGCAGTTCTGTGGGCGGAAATGCCTTGTTGATGCCAGAGGTCAGAGGAGAATGGCCAGACTGGTTTGAGCTGATAGAAGGGCAACAGTGACTCAAATAACCACCCGTTACAACCAAGGTGGGCAGAAGAGCATCTCTGAACGCACAGTACGTCGAACTTTGAGGCAGATGGGCTACAGCAGCAGAAGACCACACCGGGTGCCACTCCTTTCAGCTAAGAACAGGAAACTGAGGCTACAATTTGCACAAGCTCATCGAAATTGGACAATAGAAGATTGGAAAAACGTTGCCTGGTCTGATGAGTCTCGATTTCTGCTGCGACATTCGGATGGTAGGGTCAGAATTTGGCGTCTACAACATGAAAGCATGGATCCATCCTGCCTTGTATCAACGGTTCAGGCTGGTGGTGGTGGTGTCATGGTGTGGGGAATATTTCTTGGCACTCTTTGGGCCCCTTGGTACCAATTGAGCATTGTTGCAACGCCACAGCCTACCTGAGTATTGTTGCTGACCATGTCCATCCCTTTATGACCACAATGTACCCAACTTCTGATGGCTACTTTCAGCAGGATAATGCACCATGTCATAAAGCTGGAATCATCTCAGACTGGTTTCTTGAACATGACAATGAGTTCGCTGTACTCAAATGGCCTCCACAGTCACCAGATCTCAATCCAATAGAGCATCTTTGGGATGTGGTGGAACGGGAAGATTCGCATCATGGATGTGCAGCCGACAAATCTGCGGCAACTGTGTGATGCCATCATGTCAATATGGACCAAACTCCCTGAGGAATGCTTCCAGCACCTTGTTGAATCTATGCCACGAAGAATTGAGGCAGTTCTGAAGGCAAAAGGGAGTCCAACCTGTTACTAGCATGGGGTACCTAATGAAGTGGCCGGTGCAGTGTAAATAATCCTAAGGAAAACAATAGGGCCTTCGCCCTTTCAGGGCTTGGGCCCTAATAATGAGAATAGAATAATCCTAAGGAAAACAATAGGGCCTTCGCCCTTTCAGGCTTGGACCCTAATAATGAATGATCCTAAGGGAAACAATCGGGCCTTCGCCCTTTCAGGCTTGGGCCCTAGAAATAACCCTAAGGAAAACAATAGGGCCTTCGCCCTTTCAGGGCTTGGGCCCTAATAATACTAGGAAAACAATAGGGCCTTCGCCCTTTCAGGGCTTTGGGCCCTAATAATACCTTAGGAAAACAATAGGGCCTTCACCCTTTCAGGGCTTGGGCCCTAAGTGATAATCCTAAGGAAAACAATAGGGCCTTCACCCTTTTCAGGCCCTTTCAGGCCTTAGTTCCTAAAGGCACCGGGGTGGCGGTCCGCCGCCTTTGGCCCTTCATGCTGCTGCGCTATGTGTGTGTGTGTGTGTGTGTGTGTGTGTGTGTGTGTGTGTGTGTGTATGCCGGTGGCACCAGCAGCGCTGGTGCCTTTAGGGTTATTGTGCACAACGTAACACTGCTTTGACTGTTGAAAAGAAGTGTGCCGTAGAGCTTGCAACAGTGTGGGCTCTGCAAAAGTGCGCATCGAGGGCACATATCAACCAAAATGTATGCGTGAGCAACCTTCTGAAACCTAAAATGAAAAATGAGACACCCTACAGACAGTCATGGATTTAACGGACACATTACATAAGTACACAACACTGAAAATTCATATGAAGTGTGCCATTTGGGACAGGGCCTATGATCGTGAACACAGTTCAATGTTCCCTCTATTTTTTTTTCTATTTTTTCACCACCTGAGCAAAAATATTCTTTATACCTGACCTGTACATCATATGTAGAAACACAATGGTTTCAACATTCAGTTGTAACTTTTAACTTGAATGTGCCATTTATATTTTATTTGACCCTTAATGTAACGTATTGGTATTAAATCATATTTGTGAAAAACAAGCAGTTAATTAAGAAGTCACTAAATGAAGCACATTTTAGGTTATCTGATATTGTTTTCTAGTGCTGTTAACTGTACAGTCTTTACCAATAAATACTATGAAAAATAATTTACAAAATCTTTTGCAGGACAGTTCAATTCTTTACAATAAAAGAATATAGTAAGAAAGAAAAGTAAGCTGTTACACTGAGATGGTTTGGGAAAACCATAAAGAGTTTTTGTACAGTCAATGAATTGTGTACAGGAAGCATTAAACCATCAAAGTTAAATGATTGTTTGTTGCTTATGAATTTCCAATATTTTCTTTAGCAAGGGGTTTCAAACTTTTTAATGGCAATGAGCCCTAAACAACCCTTGTGAGGTTCTTTATTTAGCCTTAAAATATAATAAAATATAGGCCTAATATAACCTAAACAATACCTTTGTTAGATTCTTTATTTAGGCTCATAATATAATACAAAAGAGGCCTAATATAATATAAAAAACGAATTGAAGTATTTGAAGTGATATAATATATCAGTTTAAATGCTTCAAGTTGTGCACATATTATATTATTATAATATGAAAACAAACTGAAGCATTTAAATAGATCTAATAGCTAAATATTTTCAAGAAAAGTGAATATGCGAACTCTTTAATAGTAATCATACCTAAAACTCCCCCCCCCCACACAGAAAACATCGATTTAAACTAATGATGTATTTTGACTTCACGTGGTTGGGTGTGTAATTGTTACTGTTCTGTGTCCATCAACCGTTATTTTAACTTTAACACACACACACTTCGACACGCGCCTCTCTCTCTCTCTCTCTCAAGCTGGAGTGTGTGTATGTGCGCACGAGAGAGAGAGGCGCGCACGTCGAAGTGTGTGTTGAAGTTCCCTCTGAGCGCGTGCACTTCTGAAGCCGCTGCCTCGCAGAAAGTGTGTGTGTGAGAGAGAAAGAGAGAGAGAGAGAGAGGAGGAGGGAGGAGGGAGGTGCAATTCAACTGTGTGTGTGTGTGTGTGTGTGTGTGTGTGTGTGTGTGTGTGTAGAGAGAGAGAGAGACAGAAGGGGGAGGGAGGTGCGATTGAACTGAGTGTGTGTGTGTGTGTGTGAACAGTGGAAAGAGGAAACACAATCCGTTATTTGTTTCATACAGGACAACAGACTGCAAACTGTTTACCTATATTTGTGTACACTCGCAATAAAACACAACATCCTCTGTTACATACGTAATAAATATAGAAATATAATTTGACACAAGAGGGCAGTATAGCCCTATTTATGATTTTGAGATTAAACTATCACCCGAAGATATTCTAAAAGAATAGTATATCAAACCGTTCGAGATATCAAAAATCCCCTAGCAATTTTTTATGTCGTGGCATTTCTTTGTATTCTCTAGAGAAGTCAAGTCAAGTCAAGTCAAGTCACATTTATTTATATAGCGCTTTTCACAATACAGATTGTATCAAAGCAGCTTCACAGTGATAACATGACAGTAGTACAACACAGATAAATAATATTGTTAAATGTTAAATAAACCCAACTAAGCAAGCCAAAAGCAAGGCAAAGCAAGGCGACAGTGGCAAGGAACCAAAACTCCATCAGATTGGATGGAGAAAAAACCTTGGGAGAACCCAGGCTCAGTCGGGGCCAGTTCTCCTCTGGCTTACATTCATATTGTTTTTATATAAATATTAAATATAAATATTGTTTATATATAATACAGAGCCATAACATATCGCCAGCGTTGAGTCGTCTCTTCACAGGCGTTGGGGCATCTGAGATCCCCGTGAGAGGCTGGATACAAACTGGACCTGACGAACGCCATTTTTCTCGGGACAAACGTCCCGAGATAACAGCAGAAAGGCAGATGGAAAATAATTAGCATAGCTGATGTTCAGAATGATTTCCATTATACAAGAGTCGGTGTTAGAAAATCACTATCTCACAAACTCTCCGCAAGCCAACCATACGTGCCGAACGTACTTCGACCCAGTTTGTCTAAAGGTAAGCATTATGTGAATGCTTGACTGAAGAATGCGTCTTTAGTCTAGTTTTAAACTGTGTCAGCGAGTCAGAGCCTCGTACCGTATTGGGGAAGGCTATTCCAGAGTTTTGGAGCTAAATGCGAGAACGCCCTCCCTCCTTTAGTGGACTTAGATATCCTAGGAATGACCAGAAGCCTTGAATTTAGTGATCTTAAAGAACGCAGTGGATTGTAGGGCGAAAGAAGGTCCGTTAAGTACATTGGAGCTAAACCATTTAGGGCTTTATAGGTCAGTAGTAGTATTTTGTAGTTGATACGGGACTTAATAGGTAACCAGTGTAGAGATGAGTAAAAGTCGGATATAATATGATCGTATTTTCTTGACCTAGAAAGAAATGAAAGCGTAGCGTGAGTTCTGCCGGGAAGACTCAATTGTCACGTCATTATTACCTTCTCATCTATCCAATCGCGATCTAATACGTGATGTATAAAAGACCCTTACTTACACTTGTCTGAGTTCGCAGATGCTGACGCTCCACTTAACGCTCTCGTTCAGTCGCCAGCCAACATGTTCAGGAGACGTATATTGTTTACAATTACGACATCCGAGTGTCCAGCCCTACCCCTTGCTGCACGTCAAGGTTTCCGCGTTCGGTATCGCATCTCCCCGTAGGCACAGAGGTCTTCGGAGAATATTGATCAGCCAAGGCCTTCATGAGAAGTTCTGCTCTTTAGACTGGTGCCATTTATCCCGCAGATCACCGATCCACCGACATGAAATAACAACTATGCAAATCACGAGACGATCTCTCACTGGTTCAAGTTCAAATTCCACTTCCAAGGTTTTCAAGTTTTTTTTTTTTAAGTTTTGGTAGGCGCTTTCCAGCAGCCTCTGTTAATGTGTCTCCTCTACAAGATTAAACTTATTTAGGTAAGTAATTCTCCGTTGCTTCCTACACGGCTGAGTTGAAATTGGCGTCTACGATGACGTGGCGTGATCTGATTATCTGCGGCTGATCTGCTCACTCAATGCTCGTAAGCAAAGTTTCACGTTACCGATATTCCACAGTTTTGTGGTTATTTAATTATATCAGCTTTTCAATACCACTCTCTGTTTGCAAATACCCACTAACAACTGCGTTGAATATAAATCAAATAAAGCTTAAGAGTGCATAAGAGCATGCATATCACAGGTCGCGCTCTTCATAACGTTTTGCTTACTCACCACTGGGTCCGGTTGCAGTGTGTATATAAATAATAAAAATAAATAAATAAAATGAAACCCGAGCTAAAGAGGAAGTTGGCTGACATGTCATTGGCTGTCATGCACATACTACAGTGGTCTAGTATGGCAGCAGTAATTTACATATTACTAATAGTAATTCACAAACAACTATTTCACCCATTAGGCTACTTTAAATTCATAAAGTCACTCTATACTTCAAATTGGATAAATTACATTGAAAATGAGTATAATCGATGAGATACTCAACCGTCTGGTGGCTACTTAATCTACTGATATGTGTGTTAAGATTCATTTAAGTGAGGGGCATTTCACAATAAATGTACAGAGAAACGCGAATCAAGGAGTCGTGTGTCGCTGTCAAAGTTATATACTTGGCCAAACGGCTAAAACTCAACAGCCTACGGTCATATTAGTATTACATATCAGACTAATCAGTGAAGGAGACTCGAGTGACATTGCTTGCTCAACTGTGTGATTTTTCATGTTTATGCACCATTTATTCAAGATTCTCAACTGTCGTGGCCAGCGTCTTCCAGCCATGGATGGTGTTATTTCTGCAAAGAGCAACTTGGGAGCCATGGCAGACATTTGCTGCATACCTGATTAAAAGATTCCACGCTCTAGAGTTAACAGATCAATTATCACTTAGATTCCTCTTTCACATCCTGATCATGGCTCGCTGTTCTTTCTTGTATACAATTATGAAATTGAAATTAATATTCTTTCCATTCATAGTTTGTTCGCAGGCATTTAAATTCACGCAAGTATTTTGAATTTCAAGTCTGTTCCCCGTAACCTCTCTTTGTTTGCTTAAGGTATTAAAAAAAAAAAAAAAAAAAAAATTATAATTTTGTCCCCTTTCTTTTGCAGGATATGTATGGGTATGCTGGGTTTGCGCAGAATGCCTCAAAGATAATTGTGTAGTAATGGTAATTTCGAGGGTGAGTAAGCATATTGTTTTGTCTCCACATTTGGATGTGGTAGGGCTGCTGCTTCCGGCACAGGGATCGGAGTTTCAACAGCTTGTTTGCAGCTTCGATTACCCATCACTGACATTTAACTTTTCACTTGTTCAACTGGAATCGCATAAGATGGAGCCTCAAGAAGCGTCAACATAGTCAACATTCCAGATGGTAGTTGATGGATTATGTAGCTCATGCGTAGGTCTCTCTAGTCACTGGTTATTCTGTCTCTACATTCTATATATCATGTCCCGCCGGCAGGATAAATTAAATTTAGGCTGTGATGCACTAACCCAGGAGGAATGTCACTTGCTCCTCCCAGCGCTGTCATCATATTCTTTAAAAGCAATTCTCAAATGAATTCTTCCACTGCTGATCTTTGAGTGTTTAACTTAGCTGATGTTGATTATGCTTAAAACAGCAGCATTACACTCCAAGTCAGAAAGCAAAATCCACTCAACCCCTTTTGATTACCTCTGTCTGCACTCTGCCGTGGTCTCTTTCTTATTGTTCTCAGATTATAGCTGTCCGTTACAGCGTTCATGGCTCATGCATCCAGGGGATTCATTCCAGGTGCTAAATACTCCCGATTTCCCCATGGTCTTTCTAATTTCGTTCCTTACCCAATTCCTTCCTCAAAGAATGGCTATAAAAGCTTTGTATCAAATCATCAATTTATAAATTGGGATTAAATTCTGTCCCTTCTCATCTATGATCAAAATTCTATTTATCATAACTAACGGAGCACTACTCTTTAACCTGGTTCAGGATTCGTCAGTTCTGTCCTCTATAGCTGCGGCTATCTCCCTCCCAGTATACTGGTCATCCCTCAGGATCTGGGCAGCCACTACAGCAGCTGATCGTGGCTTTCCACTTCAGCTATTAAGATACTGGGCAGATGGTCTTCCTCTGCATTAGAGTTATATAAGACCCGATCTAAAGATCATTCCCGAAGCTCAGCAAGCACTGCAGTAACGATTCAGGTAAATTCCTATGCAATTACTGGTGGTGGTGTATGCTTATCTATCTGGTGATTAGTCTCCGCTTGAATAATTCGCCTCGCGCCATCGCTGGCTATATGGTCCTTAAGGGGCTGGCTTTGCGCAGCCTAGTGGCTTTTCTAGGCACGTGTGGCTCAGCGCAGCCTCAGCTCTGTGCGGGCTCAGCACGAGCCTCGTCTCTGTGGGGCTCAGCGTGGCCTCATTCTATGTGGCTCAGCATGGCCTCGTCTATGTGGCTCAGCGTGGCCTCGTCTATGTGGCTCAGCGTGGCCTCGTCTCATGTGGCTCAGCGTGGCCTCGTCTCATGTGGCTCAGCGTACCCTCGTCTATGTGGCTCAGCGTAGCCTCGTCTATGTGGCTCAGCGTGGCCTCGTCTATGTGGCTCAGCGCGGCCTCGTCTATGTGGCTCAGCGCGGCCTCGTCTCAGTGTGGCTCAGCGTGGCCTCGTCTATGTGGCTCAGCGCTGGCCTCGTCTAGTGTGGCTCAGCGCGGCCTCGTCTCAGTGTGGCTCAGCGCGGCCTTGTCTAGTGTGGCTCAGCGCGGCCTCGTCTCATGTGGCTCAGCGCGGCCTCGTCTTAGTGTGGCTCAGCGCGGCCTCGTCTCAGTGTGGCTCAGCGCGGCCTCGTCTCAGTGTGGCTCAGCGTGGCCTCGTCTCAGTGTGTCTCAGTGTGGCTCAGCGGCCTCGTCTCAGTGTGGCTCAGTGCGGCCTTGTCTCAGCGTGGCTCAGCGCGGCCTCGTCTCAGCGTGGCTCAGCAGGCGGCCTTGTCTCAGTGTGGCTCAGCGCGGCCTCGTCTCAGTGTGGCTCAGCGTGGCCTCGTCTCAGTGTGGCTCAGTGTGGCTCAGCGCGGCCTCGTCTCTGTGGGGCTCAGCGCGGCCTCGTCTCTGTGGGGCTCAGCGAGGCCTCGTCTCTGTGGGGCTCAGTGCGGCTTCATTCTATGTGGCTCAGCGCGGCCACGTCTATGTGGCTCAGCGTGGCCTCGTCTATGTGGCTCAGCGTGGCCTCGTTTCTATGTGGCTCAGCGTGGCCTCGTCTCAGTGTGGATCAGCGTGGCCTTGTCTCAGTGTGGCTCAGCGTGGCCTCGTCTCAGTGTGGCTCAGCGCGGCCTTGTCTCAGGTGGCGCAGCGCGGCCTCGTCTCAGGTGGCGCAGCGCGGCCTCGTCTCCGTGTGGCTCAGCGCGGCCTCGTCTCCGTGTGGCTCAGCGTGGCCTTGTCTCAGTGTGGCTCAGCGTGGCCTTGTCTCAGTGCGGCGCAGCGCGGCCTTGTCTCAGTGTGGCTCAGCGCGGCCTCGTTTCAGTGTGGCTCAGCGCGGCCTCGTCTCAGTGTGGCTCAGCGCGGCCTCGTTTCCGTGTGGCTCAGCATGGCCTCGTCAATGTGGCTCAGCGTGGCCTCGTCTCATGTGGCTCAGCGTGGCCTCGTCTCTGTGGCTCAGCGTGGCCTCGTCTATGTGGCTCAGCGTGGCCTCGTCAATGTGGCTCAGCGTGGCCTTGTCTATGTGGCTCAGCGTGGCCTCGTCTATGTGGCTCAGCGTGGCCTCGTCTCCGTGGGGCTCAGCGAGGCCTCGATCTCCGTGGGGCTCAGCGCGGCCTCAGTCTATGTGGCTCAGCGTGGCCTTGTCTATGCGGGGCTCAGCGCAGCCTCGTCTCCGTGGGGCTCAGCGTGGCCTGTCTATGTGGCTCAGTGTGGCCTCGTCTCCGTGGGGCTCAGCGTGGCCTCGTCTATGTGGCTCAGCGTGGCCTTGTCTCCGTGGGGCTCAGCGTGGCCTCGTCTATGTGGCTCAGCGCAGCCTCGTCTCCGTGGGGCTCAGCGTGGCCCTGTCTATATGGCTCAGCGTGGCCTCGTCTCCGTGGGGCTCAGCGTGGCCTTGTCTATGTGGCTCAGCGTGGCCTTGTCTATGTGGCTCAGCGTGGCCTTGTCTATGTGGCTCAGCGTGGCCTTGTCTATGTGGCTCAGCGTGGCCTCGTCTATGTGGCTCAGCGTGGCCTTGTCTATGTGGGCTCAGCGTGGCCTCTGTCTTTGTGGCTCAGCGTGGCCTTGTCTCTGTGGCTCAGCGTGGCCTCGTCTATGTGGCTCAGCGTGGCCTTGTCTATGTGGCTCAGCGTGGCCTTGTCTCATGTGGCTCAGCGTGGCCTTGTCTATGTGGCTCAGCGTGGCCTTGTCTATGTGGCTCAGCGTGGCCTCGTCTCTGTGGCTCAGCGTGGCCTCGTCTATGTGGCTCAGCGTGGCCTTGTCTATGTGGCTCAGCGTGGCCTCGTCTATGTGGCTCAGCGTGGCCTTGTCTATGTGGCTCAGCGTGGCCTCGTCTATGTGGCTCAGCGTGGCCTTGTCTATGTGGCTCAGCGTGGCCTCGTCTATGTGGCTCAGCGTGGCCTCGTCTATGTGGCTCAGCGTGGCCTTGTCTAGGTGGCTCAGAGTGGCCTCGTCTATGCGGCTCAGCGGGGCCTCGTCTCACGTGGCTCAGCGCGGTCTTGTTCACGTGGCTCAGCGTGGCCTCGTTTTTATGCGGCTCAGCGTGGCCCTTTCGATGTGGCTCAGCGTGGCCTCGTTTTACGTAAAAAATAAATAAATAAATAAATAAATACAAATAAAATTCATAAATAAATAAATAATTAATAATAATTTATTCTAAGCGTGAGCAAATGCGTAAATGCCTCATGTAATTCAGCAGCAGAAAAGTATCTTTCATATTAAGTTAAGCATGCTCCACTTTAGATTGTAGAGTTCTGTTCCCACTACAATATCGATGGAACTCTACTATCTATGGAAATTGATATATCCATATTTTCCTGCTGTTTGCTAACTCTTTTTCTCCTTCTATTTTTGGAACCACATAACATACTGCTGGTGGGTATACTTTCCTTTCATGTTCTTTGGGGGTGGGCTTCGTCCAGTGGAATTATTTTCCACTCATTTTTGGGGGTTGGCTGCGCCCCTGCCTTCATCTTCAGGCAGGATATGCAGAATCCGTACCCTCGATCACGGAGTTACGGACGGGGCCTACGCCAAAGAACTTATTGCATATATGGCTTGCTGGGCTGTTAATAAAATGCTTCATTGTACAGTACTTTATCTCCCGAGTCTTTCTGGTAGAAATGAAAGCGTAGCGTAAGTTCTGCCGGGAAGACTTCAATTGTCACGTCATTATTACCTTCTCATCTATCCAATCGCGATCTAATACGTGATGTATAAAAGACCCTTACTTACACTTGTCTGAGTTCGCAGATGCTGACGCTCCACTTCCCACCATCCTCCCCACCTCCACTAAGACGGCCTTTGCTCCATCCTTCCACCACCACCAGGTCGGTCCCTTCCAAAACCCCAAGGGGGGTTGGCTGCGCCCCTGCCTTCATCTTCAGGCAGGATATGCCAGAATCCGTACCCTCGGATCACGAGTTACGGACGGGGCCTGCGCCAAAGAACTTATTGCATATATGGCTTGCTGGGCTGTTAATAAAATGCTTCATTGTACAGTACTTTATCTCCCGAGTCTTTCTGGTAGAACTCTAGCGGCTGCATTTTGGACTAACTGTAGCTTGTTTATTGAGGATGCAGGACAACCGGCTAAAAAAGCATTACAGTAATCTAGTCTCGAGGTCATAAATGCAGGTACTAACTTTTCTGCATCAGAAACAGATAGCATGTTACGTAGCTTAGCAATGTTTCGAAGGTGGAAAAAGGCTTTTCTTGTAACATATGAAATATGATTTTCGAAAGACAAGTTGCGGTCTAGTATAACACCCAGGTCTTTTACTGTAGTGGATAAAGTAATAGGACATCCATCTATATTAAAGTTGTATTGTAAGAGGTTTTGTGAGTAGTTTTGTGGACCAATAAGTAATACCTCCGTTTTATCTGAATTTAATAGCAGGAAATTATGCGTCATCCAGCATTTTATATCTTTGAGACACTCGGTCAATTTAGATGAGTTAGTGTTTTCGTCTGGTCGTGATGAAATATATAATTGAGTATCATCAGCATAACAGTGGAAGTTAATTCCATGTTTTCTTATAATATTACCAAGTGGCAGCATATATATTGAGAATAGCAGAGGGCCTAAAACCGATCCTTGCGGTACTCCATAGTCTACTGGCGTTATCTTTGATTTTTCCCCATTTAAACAAACAAAATGAGAACGGTCCGATAAGTACGATCTAAACCAGCTTAATGCCTGTCCCTGAACACCAATGTAGTTTTGTAGTCGATCCAAGAGTATTTTATGATCTATAGTGTCGAACGCAGCACTAAGATCAAGTAGGACTAGTATTGAGATACAGCCTTGGTCAGAAGCCAAAAGTAAATCATTTGTAATTTTAACTAGCGCAGTTTCTGTACATTTTCTTGCAAAAAAGAGCACATTTGAGCGGACACAACTTTTTCTAGTATTTTTGACATAAATGGAAGATTTGAAATGGGTCTGTAATTTGCTAAGTTATTTGGATCTAATTGCGGTTTCTTAATGAGAGGTTTTATTACTGCCAGCTTGAATATTTTTGGAACATGACCTAAAGATAAAGACGAGTTAATAATATTGAGGAGAGGCTCTTCCACTACAGGTAACACTTCTTTCAGTAGTTTAGTGGATATTGGATCTAATAAACATGTTGTTGGTTTAGAAGCAATGATAAGTTTATTTAGCCCTTCCTGTCCTATCGTTGTAAAGCAGTGTAGTTGTTCTAGAGGGGCCATAATTGAGGCTGAATCATAAGACACCATAGAGGATTGTACATTTATAATTGTGTTTTGGATGCTTTCTATTTTCTCATTGAAGTAATTCATAAAGTCATTACTGCTAAACTGTACGGTATATTTTGCTCTGGTGATGTCTGTTTATTTGTTAGTCTAGCCACGGTGTTAAATAAAAACCTTGGATTATTTTGGTTATTTTCTATTAGTTTGCGGAGATGCTCAGCCCTGGCTGTTTTTAGAGCCTTTTTATAACGTGACATACTCTCTTTCCACGCGAATTCTAAAGACCTCTAAATTAGTTTGTTTCCATTTACGCTCTAAGATACGAGTTTCTCTCTTGATAGCATGCATATCACTGTTGTACCAGGGTGCTTTAGTTTTCTCTGTAACCTTTTTTAATCTAATTGGTGCAACAATATCTAATGTACTAGTGAAAATGGTGCTCAAACTGCTAGTCATTTCCTCTAATTCATCTGTTTGTTTGGGTTCATTTAGCAGCTTAGATAGATCAGGTAAGCTATTTGAGAATCTATCTATAGTGGTTGGAAGGATTGTTCTGCCTGGTCTATAACGTGGCGCAACATGACATATTTCAGCAGTACGTATTATGCAAGTCACCATGTAATGATCAGTGACATCATCGCTTTGCGGTATAATATCTATATCAGTTGGACTGGTTCCATATGATATAATTAAATCTAGTGTATGATTTAGACGATGAGTGGGGCCACTGACATTTTGTTTGACCCCAAAGGAGTTTAATAAGTCTGTAAACGCAGCCCCTAAAGCATCATTTGTATTATCTACGTGTATGTTGAAATCTCCAACAATTATTGCTTTATCGACATTCATCAATAGAACCGAGAGAAAGTCTGCAAACTCCTTTAGGAATTCAGCATATGGCCCTGGAGGTCTATATACAGTAGCCAAGGCTAGAGATAATATGGATTTCTTTCTTACATCTAAGAGCGTAACATTTAGCACAATTACTTCAAAAGAATTAAACTTGTGACCTGTTTTCTGAGTAACATTAAAAATATCTTTATATATTGTTGCAACACCACCGCGCGAGCCGATCAGACGAGGCTCATGCTTATAACAGTATCCTGATGGACTAGACTCATTTAGACCAAAATACTCATTTGGTTTAAGCCAGGTTTCAGTAAGGCACAGAACATCAAAATTATGGAATAATTAAGTACTTCTCTTTGCAGGATTATGCGCATCTTTATTAACATTTGAAAATGGCTTAGGGAGCTTTCTCCCTGGCAGTTAAGTCCGTAACAGAGCACGGTTCGCATGAAAATCGCTAATGTGAATGCCGTCATTGGACCCGGGTGCGCACTGGGTACCAAACCCGAGACCACCTGGAGGACGTGGTCTGAGTTCGAGTTGCTCCCGACCGTGCCGCACTTTCGCATGTATGTGAAAGCAGGGTCGAGGTGCGCACTTGTTCAGGAAGTATCCTGCGCATGCGTTTTAGCTTATTGTGATGTATTCAGTTAAGTAAGGGATGATAGTGTTGAGGAATTACCTTAGATACAAGCGAGAGTGAGCCTGCAGTGTATTCGAGCATTGCAGTGGTGGAAAGTGTACTGACAAATTGTACTTAAGTAAAAGTATTGCTACTTAAGTAATAATTTACTTGAGTACAAGTAGAAGTACTGAAATATAATATGACTCAAGTAAGAGTAAATAAGTAGTTTGCTTAAAAACTACTCAAGTAACTACGTTACAAAGTACTTTAGTATTTTTCTATTTTTACCCAAAATGGGGAGATGATAGCGAAATGGAGCGCTAAAAACTCTCATGTCATCTATTTCATTCATACTGAAGGCCCAGTACTGATGCATAGAAGTATTAAACTTACACATTTCAGGAAATGCCTTATATGGATATAATAACGTGCAAATAGTGATGTTTTGACTGATGAAACATGAAGACAAACACATTATAGCTATAATATATCTGTGTTCATCAAACTATCAGGTATTTTCAAAAGAATGATGTATGTCTGGAAAGGGATAGTTCACCCAAAAATGAAAATTAGCCCACGATTTACACTCCCTCAAGTCATTTTAGAAGATATGACTTTTCTTCTTTCAGTCGAATACAATCAGAGTTAGGCTATATTAAAAAATGGCCTGGTTCTTCCAAACTTTATAATGGCAGTGAATGACTGGAGAAAATTTGAAGCCCAAAAAAGTGCATCCATCAATGATAAAAGTGCTCCACATATAGACTACTAGCTTTCTCTGTTGTCAAGAACCATTTTTTATTACTAATTTTGAAAAGTAAGTCCAGGTAAGATCATTTGAATGTTTGGATTTGAATCATTCATAATTGAAAGCAAAGAAAGTTAATGGAGAGGTCCGATAAAAAAGGTATGAAAAACAATACAACAGTATGAATAAAAAATTTCCACTAAAAAAAAAATTAAAAAATAAGTGGGGTATGGTTAACATGTTAAATTAAATTATCTTTTTTTCGTTGTAGCCTACCAAAAATGTGCTGTGAGCCCACTGTTGCTATGGGAACGAACTACACTTTTATATGCATCTGACTGACAGCTAAATCATGCGATCTTATTTTCACTTTTTTGTTAAACAGGGCGAGCTTTACAATTAATTTGAACTGTGTGCATGTATTTTAGACATTGTTCTTGCTCCGTCCCATGCAAATGTCACCGGGGTGACAAAGACAGGCGGAACCTTTATTCACGGACGGGTTTCCGTGGGGAAGGATTTCCGGTGTGGGACCCGGAAGACTCCAGTTCCGGAAAACTCCAGCCGTTTCTCAATACCAAGTATGCAAACTTCGGACTTGCGTCCTTGGTAGTTCAGACTTGCCAAGTTCGACTCAGGAGAACGAACTCCCGAGGATGCGAGGACGCAAGTCCGGTTCTTCTGCAAATGGAACAGAGCGTACTTGATCGCGTCACTCAGCACGCTCTGGCTACTCCTGTTATCTCTTTATATATATTTCAGGTAACAATAAAACAAAATTTGCTACAACTCTGCCTCTTTTCGTCAACAATAAAACAAAATATGTTATACAACACCACTCTGCCTCTTTTCATTAAAAAAAAAAAAAATCAACATATTAGCCTAATTGCCATGTGGTTAAAGGAACGTGATTCTATTCACTAGCATATATTTATAACAAAATGAACATGATCTTTTTGTTTTCATTTTAAAAATATGAAACATTGATTTTTATTGACATTTATCAAACAGAGACAGGGTTATGGCATTTTATTTTATTGTTCATATAGTGACGATAATATAAAAAATGTAAAGAGCCATAAAGTTATGAAACCTCAAAAACTATTTTTTTTTGCCATGGTACTATAGTTTAGTGAGACCAGATAGACTTATACACAAGACGAATTATACGTCAAGTTTATCCACTAGACTAGAGAGATCAGAGCCAGCGGCAAACGTCAGAAGCACTAGCCGAGGATAAGCTGTTCCAGTCGGGGTTGATCTCGCTGAGTGTCCGCTGAAGGCTTGGATGTCAGAACTCCGAAAACGTCAGATGCATTTTTCAGATAGGCGCTTTCTTTATAAATAAACTACAGATTTGAGATTTAAACAACCACATTCTCGCCTGAAACACTCTTAAAATTACATTTCATGACTCAATAACAGTAGTATTTTGATATTTCAGCGGATTTTCTCCTCTCTCCTATTGACGCTTGCGGGTTGGTGCGAGGTGCATTCTGGGTTACCTGGCTGTCTCAAGTCCACACAAGTCACCTCTCGATGCATCCTCGGTAAACGGGGCGGATCAAGAACACATCCGGGGATTTGAAGTGAACTTGGCTAGATGTGAACTTTGAATTGGAACGGTACTTGGGCAGCGACTGATGACGTTTCACAAGTCCACAAGAACACAAGTACAGACAAGTACGCATATTGAGAAACGGCTAGATGGAGGATGATTATTTGATTTAAAACAGGGTGTGGGAGAAGGACGAACGCGATCGCGATTGGGACACGTTTGTCAGTTGGGAAGGATAAAAGGATGTCTCATCTTCAGCAGAGAGAAGGAAGAGGGCAGAGGAAGAGAAGGGAGGAAGAAGAGGGAGGAAATCAGCCGGAGAGGAGAGGACAGGAGAGGAGAGAAGAGGGAGGAAATCAGCAGGAGAGGAGAGGAGCTGCGTGTGACATTTGGGGGAAGCTGGAGAAGTCAAGAGGAGGACTGCGCTGGATAAGGGATAAGTACTGTTGACGTTTGGATTGTGAAAGGAGAAATCTTGTGGAAGACGTGATAAGAGGATGAATGCTGTTGATGTTTGGAGTATGATATGAGAAATCTGTTTGGAGGATGTGATGAAACTTCAGAAGGTGCAAATCTGACTTTTTGGAGGAAGTTTGAATGTCCCACGCCTTATTGGAAGAAGCCCAAGAGATTGTAGTGATGTGCAGTGGACCAGATCTCCTGTCTATGCCCTAGTTTGTGAGTGACGAGACTTTGCAGTGTTGTTCATCAATATAATCACGTGTGCAGATTTGTGTGAATTACAGTTAAACACGAGTGGAAGTGTAATGCTGTGACACTGGGGAAGTGGTCCTGGCTGTGGAGACATCGTCCGCATTTCATTGGATGGAAGCCGGTGGAGGAAGACATCTAGTGGTGAAATTCTCTTTCTCTTCTCTTTAAACTCTATGTGGAGTTGTGAAGTACCAGACTACTGTTGAATTGCCATTCTATCTCTTTATCTGCCCGAGTCCCGTGAAGAGGGCCAGCTACATTGTACAATTGCCATCTTTTATTCTCTGCCTGCCTGAGCCCTGTGAAGAGAACCAGCTTTGCTGTTGAATCCGTACTCCTCCCTGTTCATCTGGATGCTGTGAGTAGAACCAGTTACACTGTTGAATTCTCACGTTTATTCTCTGCCTGCCTGAGCCCTGTGAAGAGAACCAGCTTTGCTGTTGAATCCTTACTCCTCCTTGTTCATCTGGATGCTGTGAGTAGAACCAGTTACACTGTTGAATTCTCACGTTTATTCTCTGCCTGCCTGAGCCCTGTGAAGAGAACCAGCTTTGCTGTTGAATCCGTACTCCTCCCTGTTCCTCTGGATGCTGTGAGTAGAACCAGTTACACTGTTGAATTCTCACGTTTATTCTCTGCCTGCCTGAGCCCTGTGAAAGGAGAGAGCTAGCTTTGCTGTTGAATACGTACTCCTCCCTGTTCCTCTGGATGTTGTGAGTAGAACCAGTTACACAGTTGAGTTCTCATGGATATTCTCTGCCTGCCTGAGTCCTGTGAAGAGAGCCAGCTTTGCTGTTGAATCCGTACTCCTCCCTGTTCCTCTGGATGTTGTGAGTAGAACCAGCTACACTGTTGAATTCTCACGTTTGTTCTCTGTCTGCCTGAGTCCGGAGATGAGAGCCAGCTTCGCTGTTGAATCCTCACTCCTCCCTGTTCATCTGGACCCTGTGAGTAGAGCCTGTTAAACCGTTTATTCTCTGCCTGTCTGAGCCCTGTGAACAGAACCAGTTATACTGTGGAATCGTCATCTTGGCCCTCTGCCTGCTTGAGCCCTGAGAAGAGAGCCAGTAATACCGTTGAATCCGCACTCCTCCTTGCTCATCTGGACCCTGTGAGTAGAACCAGTTATACTGTTGAACCCTCACCTGTTCTCTGTCTGCCTGAGCCCTCAGAAGCGAGCCAGCTTTGCTGTGGATTCCGTACTCCTCTCCAGTCATCCGAATCCTGTGAAGAGAGAGAAGAGACAGTTCTACTGTGAATCTGAGTGAAACAGTTTCACTGGGAACCCTTACCTGTCCTCTGCTTGGCGGAGCCCTGAGAAGAGAGCCAGCCCTGTTGCTGATTCCTGTAGCCTCCTCTGGCCACTCGAACCCTAGGAAGAGAAGGGACGGTTCTGTTGTGAACTCGAGAGAAACAGCTCCACCGGGAACTCTTACATGTCCTCTGCCTGTCGGGGCCCCGTGAAGAATCAGATCGGCTGCGAATCTTCACCTCTCCTCAGCTGGCTGAGGGTGTTTTAACTCCAGCTATTTAATAAAGATTCTGTGTTTCCTAAATCACTTTGCCTGTGTGTTCTCTGTGGTGTTGGCTCCTTGCGGTGGTACGTGAGTCGGGGGAGTTTTGGGACGGCCGGTCATCTGACGTCCACCCTCCCCGACGACCCGTGACACAAACCACGTCCATGTTATGAGCCGAGCTTTTTTATGTACTGCAACTGCTCAGTGCTCTAGTATTATCAATGGTATGACCCATTTCAGTAGTTGCCATAATTAAATATGAGCAGAATACTCACTTACATTCACTGAAATATTGAAATGCTTAGCGCTACTGATTCAATCAAAACACGAGCGTCAGTGATAATGATTGAATGTCAAACGCGGTTTGAATGCCCCGCCACCCAGCCGAAATAGAGATTTTGATTGGTTTTGCACCCGAGTCAGACCTGTCTGTCATTGGCTGAAGGGCTTCAGATCTGTCTGTTATTGGCTGAAGCGCAGTGCTCCACCGCAGTAGTTTGAATTGTCTGTCAAATGTCAGCTTGCCCTGTTGCTCTGTCGGCACCTTTGTCAAAGTACTTTGTACTTTTTATGAAATATAAATGTAGAGAAGTTGAATATTTTATTTTTATTTTACTCAAGTAAGAGTAAAAGTACCATAATTTAATTATACTCAAGAAGTAGAAAAAATGAAAAAATCTACTCAAGTACTGTAACGAAAGTATTTGTAATTAGTTACTTTCCACCACTGGAGCATTGTGAGTGGAATCAGAGCAACACATTTGGAAATCCACTGTGTTGAGCATCCGAGTGCGCATTCACCCTCACTCTCGTGCAGGAAAAACAAAACGAAACGTTTAGTGCTGTTTATCCTCTTGCAGGATTTTTATTAGCAAGCTTCACTGGAACATCACATCAGTTCACATGTTCTCTCAACTCAGAAGTATAAGACGTAAAAGAACGTAACGTCATCATCGTACATTACCGTATACCTTCAAATAAACAATACGGGTAGTTGGGTACGTAATACAATGTATAAGTGTGCATTACATTTAACACCCCCACTCACTCTTAGCCCATTGTATTTTTATAACATCAAATTAAACATTAAATAAAATCTTCACCTTTACATAAATTGAATGTATACAAACATTTTTACACTTTTAAGCTCCAAAACATATCCCGACTGAAACCTCTTTAACTTCTGCTTGGTGGCTGGCTTTGTCATTATGTCAGCAACCATTATCTCTGTAGGACAATATTCCAAGATAACCTTGCCATCATTTACAATCTCTCTTATGAAATGGTATTTGATATCAATGTGCTTGCACCTTTGCCTACAGACTGGGTTTCTGGCTAGTGCAATGGTACCTTGGTTGTCTTCGAACACCTTTGTTTGTACATATTTGTATGTGTCTATACCCTTAAGCAACTGTTCTAGGTACATACATTCCTGATGCTAAAGACATGTACTCAGCTTCGCAAGTAGATAACGCCACTGTCGGTTGTTTTCTGGTTTTCCATGAGATCAAAGAGCTTTCTTCACTCAGATAAACACAGTACCCTGACGTACTACGTCTGTCTTTTGTGTCAGATGCCCAGTCGGCGTCATACACTCTCAGACCTAGCTTCTCTGTGTCATTTCTCCTGAAGCATAGTTGCTGTCCTGCTGTACCTTTAAGGTACCTGAACACATGTTTAACTGTGTTCCAGTGCTGTTCTGATGGTTCAGTAAAATACTGAGACAATTTACTGACTACAAAACTCAGGTCAGGTCTAGTACAAGTGGACAAGTATATCAAGCTTCCTACTGCCTCCCTGAACATCTTTGGCTCTTTCATTTTTTCTGCATTTTCTGTAAAATCAAGTTTTGGTTCACATGGGGTTTCTCTTGGTTTACAGTTCTGCATGTTGAAACGATCTAGTATTCTTTTCACATATTTTTCCTGTGAAATTTTAACTAGACCCTCTGTTTGTTCGAAATCAATGCCCAGGAAGTGTCTCAATATTCCCATGTCTTTCATTTTGAACCTTTGTGTGAGCATTTCCTTCACATTTTTTAGAACACTTTCACTGTTAGCAGCTAGGATTAAATCATCAACCCACACTATTAGGATCACTTTCTCATCTCTCTTTTCTTTAGTGTACACGCAATTGTCAGCTGGGTTCTGTGTGAAACCGTTCTCTGTTAGACATACATGCAACAAAGCGTTCCAGTTCCTACCAGATTGCTTAAGGCCATAGAGAGATTTCTTTAGCATGCATACTAATTTTCCCTCTTTTTCAGATTTTTGCTCATAACCCTCTGGTTGTTCCATATAGATTTCATGATCTATAGGCGCATGCAAGTATTCTGTAGCTCTACCTGACTGTTTGGGAGCATCCTGTTCAGGTAAAGTCTCTGAAACATCACTTTAAATACCATGATCTGTTTCATCCTCCACATTATCGGCGGCACTGACTTCACTGCTGAAGACATTTGGATCCATGTTTTCATATCTTGTGTGCGCCTCAGATGTTCGTTTTTCTTTTTCACTGGTTGTCTGTGTTGTGAACTTCACCAATCTGTGTTTTTGAACTTTTCCGGTGTTAGGGTAGTACACAAGATAGGCGGGGCTGTTCTTGTCGTAGCCTATAAAAACACCTTGTTCGCATCTTGAGTCCAGTTTGCTCTTCTCTTGTTTGTAAGCAAAACATATTGATCCGAATTTCTGCATTTTCGAAACATCTGGCTTTTTCCCGTGAATAACTCATACAGTGTTTTCTTTGTACGTCTACTGTAACACCTATTTCTCATGTAGGCTGATGTTTGCATTGCGTAGTTCCACAACTCATCTGGCAATTCGCTCTCTATCAGCAAGCATCTGCTCATATCAAAAAGTGTTCTCCATCCTCTCTCCGCTGTGCCATTCTGATGTGGCGAATAAGGCGCAGATGTTTCATGTCTGATCTTGCTCCTTGTTAATAGCATTTGGAAATCTCGACTCATGAATTCAGTGCCGTTATCTGAACGGATACACTTGGTTTCTCCAAAAGGTGCAATGTCAGCTAAAAACTTCTCAGTAGCTTGGATTGTGTCACCTTTAGTTTTCAGGAAGTACACGAACATAGTACCTGAATAGTCATCTGTAAACGACTGTACATATCTGTGTCCTTCTTTGCTCGGTGTTGGCATGGGGCCGGCCAGATCCGTGTGAATCAGTTCCAGAGGTTTCTTTGCTTTTCTGTCTGGCTCGCAGTTTCTGCTCTGTGTAAATTTTCCTTTTGTACACACTTCACACAACTGTTCTGGTCTCATTCTGTTTCCTCTTATCTCCATGCCTCTTACTACACTTTGTAACTTCTGTACATCTTCATGGTTACAATGTCCCAAATTTGTAAATCATGACACACTTTGCACTGGTCAACGCTCTCTTCTAGTGTTGGTAAATAGTACAAGTTTCCACTTTCATGTATATCAAACCTGCTTCCGTCTTTGGTAATCAAGTGGCTGTCTCCCTTTTTGAAAACGACTGTTGCTCTTCCATTTGTTGCTCTAGCTACCGAGAAAATGTCATGTGGGTATGAAGGCATGTATAGTGCATCCCGTAGCTGTGCAGTGTGCTGCTTTCCCACATCATCTATGAGATAAATCACTGCCGTTCCTCTTTGTTGCGCCATTCCACTGCACTTCGTACCATCGGCTAATTCTACTGAATGAGTCTCTGGTTGAAATGAGCTATCAAAACTTCTGAATTTTGTGATGTCGCTCACAATGTGAGATGTCGCTCCTGCGTCTACCATGATGCCTTTCATCTTCACTTTGTTCTGCGGTTTTTCATATTCTGAGTGTTCAGCTTTGAAGAGATGATCTTGGTCATTGATATATTGATCTGTCACCTTTCTGATGCCATCTTGGTCGCCCTTTTTCTTGCACAGGAACTCCGCATGTGTACTATTTTTACAATGACTGCACCACACTCTCTTGTAACACTTTCTCGCTCTGTGTCCCTTTATTCCACATTTGTAACATGTCACATTTTGTGTGGTACCTGAGAGGAGCTTTCCCTTGTCTCGTCTGTGTGTTCATCACATTATCTGTGGATTCAGTTCCTTTCATTTTCTCCGCCTCTTCGTAAATTCCGCAGTCTTCTCTTGAAATCTGTGAACGTAACGTCATCCTCATTCTGTGTTATGTGGACGGCAAGCGGTTTGAAAATATCTGGTAATCCACGGAGAATCATTGCTATGGTTAATCCATCACTCATGGCTTTCTCCTGCATCTCTCAGTGCTGTGATGATGTTTTCTGCTCTTATCAAGTAGTCAGTAACACTCTCGTTGTCTGCCATGTGCAGCTGAGTTAACGATGTGTACATATTTATTATCCATGGCTTGCTTTTCCCCGAATAATGCTCTTTCAGTATTTTGAGGGCTTTCCTGCCGTCGTCAGCAGCTTCATGTCTTATCAGTGATAGGCTTTTATCATCTATCAGTCTTACAAGTTCAGCATAACAATCAGCATTCTTCCGTCTGTCTTCGGCTAGCTGTTCCGCGTTAGCACCAGTGGGCTCATGCAAAATGGCCTCTTTTAACTTTAGAGTGTGTAAACAGACTTAAGAATCTTGTTTCCCAAAGATCATATTTATCTCTAGTTTGCCATTTTTCGCGCCGATTTTTCTACTTAGTTCACTTCAGTTAGCTGCTTCTTTAGCTTCATAGAACGCGTAATACGTCGCGTTTCTCTTTACTCACGCTCGTTGTTTTCCGTTCCTGGGCCCATAACCTGTTGAGCATCCGAGTGCGCATTCACCTTCACTCTCGTGCAGGAAAAACAAAACGAAACGTTTAGTGCTGTTTATCCTCTTGCAGGATTTTTATTAGCAAGCTTCACTGGAACATCACATCAGTTCACATGTTCTCTCAACTCAGAAGTATAAGACGTAAAAGAACGTAAACGTCATCACGTACATTACCGTATACCTTCAAATAAACAATACGGGTAGTTGGGTACCGTAATACAATGTATAAGGATGCATTACATTTAACACACTGTCTTCTTAAGAGTCCATTTATAAGCAGCAAAAACAACCTAATAAATTAACCTGTAATATAAACTTCAACCTATAACAATAAACCTGTATTGTTCACTCAACTGTGCCTAATAGCAGCAAATAAAAATAAATAAATAAATAAATAAAACACAATATTTACCCACGTTCTGCTTTCTATCATGCGCCGTCCACGTTCGCGATGATGTACTGTAAGATGCATGCACGCAAATTCACCAGGGTTCGATAGAATCAAGTTGAGTGTGAAACCAGACCCACGCTGTGGGGGCGTCGGCAACAAACGTGCTCGGACCGCAGCAAACGAGCCCAGTGTAAAAGCCCCCTTATTTTCTCATTTTATTTATTTATTTGTCATTTCTAAGGGTTCCCGTTTTGTTTGTTCTTAATCAGTAAACCAAACGGTGACGCTGTGGGTTTGAGTTAGTCTGAACTTTATTTATTTTACAGGAGACGTGATTGTGTTGACAAATGAAATCGGTTACAGGCCGCGGTTTGTGTTAAAAATCTTAAAGGAGGAGTCGATTACCCTTAATGGAATTGATTTCAACCTTTGGAATCGACTTTCAATTCCTGAACGCTTCCGAATCGATTCTCCTGGAATCGATTCTTTGGAATCGATTCCCAGTCCTACTGTTAACATTTGAGTTTACGCCATAAGGAAGCATCGCGTTTAAGGAACACAAATCATTTGTACATAAACTATTTAAAACGCGTGATCCTCCGGTCACGATTTGTGTCCAGATAGCATAACTTGCTCGTCATTCAACAATTGAAGCGATGCGAAGTTCAATCAGGGACACAAAAGTTTTGAGTTAGCTAAGCACTCACAGAGTTGACCCAGCAGATGTTGAGAGTGTGGATCAGCCGGGAATAAATCTGCAGCGTGGCTTAACTTATGGCCTGTTGTGGCGGCTTGACGCTGGAGGAAGGTCAGTTCCTTTGCGTTAAGAGAGCAGCATTGCCTTGCCTCTATGGCAGGATTTATTGAATGGTCCGGTTTAAAGAAATACGCGGAAGTAGATTGCAGATGTTTCGCCCGTGGTGGCGAAGACCCGTTTGTTTGGCCTGATGCCCACGAGATGATACCGGGTTGCAGCAAAAATTCCTTATTCCGAAGGACAAAAATTTCTTTATCTGAAACGGGAAGAGCTCGGACATGGCCGAGATGCTGCAAACAGTCAATGGATCGAGGTAAGACTGCTGAGTCTATTTGTACCCTCTGATCATTGACTGCTGATTGCTGATTGCTGTCCACTCGTGTCAATTATCTGAACGAGCTCCTCCCGAACTTAGTTAATAAAACTTCATTTAGTGGCTTAAATGTACGTCTGTTTCTCACTCAAAAATATACTGCATGAAGATTCTTCATACAATCTCCATTTGTGTGTAACGAAATATGACAGCAAGGAATCTTCAGAACAACATATGCGTGTGTGTGATTTGTGCCCCTAGCCATTTCAAGACGAGTTTTTAGGTGCATAAGCAGGTGGGTTAGTGATGAATGCAGGACTGACGGCAGGTTCTCAGGGGGACGACTGCTGAGCGCTGTGTGATGGCCCAGCCACAGGCCCCCCTCCCTGGATAACCTTTACCACAGGTCGGCCTGTCAGCCTGGAGCTTTGACTCATCTGCAGCCATGCTGCCCTTTTCCTGAGAGCACTGGCTAATGTGATGTGACATTGAGGAAAGAGGGAGGGAAGACAAAAAGAAGAAATCAGATGAAGTAAGACATAAAATGCTGCCCTTGGGAAAGAAGATTGATGATATATTAGTTGGGGACATTTAAACTCAAGACTTAAGCTTTTACCATTACAAGTATCAGAGAGAACAATATTATTTTTACATATTTGGAGGTTGTTGCTGTTGTTGCGGGCTTACTGGCCTCTTACTGGGCTTACTCATCCGGATGAAAGATGAAAATGTGGGGTGTTTGCCTGCCTTCAATCACCATAACTCTCTAAAACAAATCCACAAGGAAACATAAGAGTTTACATATACATTACCAAAAATGTGTCTTCGGGTGTGTTTGGTTTTGTACAAAAACAGTTTTATTGTGATCTTACCTGGACATATTGGTTCCTGAGTTGCTTGACATCTCCAGAGTTCCTCTCAAAAGGCACAGTGTACAACTGCTTCATCCTGACTTGATGTCTGGTGGCCTGTATACAGTAGCCAGCAGAATTTTGTGATCTATCGTTTGAACTATGTAGTTTTACATTAAGTACCAACACTTCAAAACAAATACATTTAAAACTATATTTCTTAGTGGTTTTGAAAATATTACTATAAATTTCAGCAACACCTCACCCTTTGCCTTTCAGACGAGGTTCATGTTTAACAGTAATCTTGTGGGGTTGACTCACTTTTAAAGTAATGTAATTGTTTGGTTTTAGCTAGGTTTCTGTCAAACTCATCTAGATTATAATCTGAAATCATATCATTAACTATGAGCGATTTTGAAGTAAGGGATCTAATTTTCAGCAACTCAAGCTTTATCATTTGCTCGTCTGTATTATATCTGTTTTTTATTTGTTGAACATTGAGCCAACAAATTTGTTTTCCAAATTTTTTTACACTGAGTTTTTTGAATTTCCAAATTCGGGGAACAGACACAGTCTCTATATGAAGATATCTAGGTGAGAGAGGCTCTATAGGATTTATCTGATCTTGGTGACGTAAGGCCGCTAGCAGACGGTCGGTTTAGCCAGTCTGTCTGCTTCCTGACCTGAGCCACAGATTGTCATGTTTTATCTCTAAGACTATGAGCCAAATTACTAGAGAGAAGAGCAGCACCAGCCTAGGAGGGATGAACACCATCTCTTTTCAACAGGTCAGGCTTGTCCCAAAATCTTTTCTTAGTTGTCTATAAATTCTACATTATTTTGCGGACACTACTCATACCAGCGAAGTGCGGACCGTCTACTATCTCATCACTCCTGCGAACAGGAAGGGGGCCAGAGCAAATACAGTGCCTGACATCATACTTGCAAGTTCACACACCTCTTTAATATTAATTTTGGTGATCTCAGACTGGCGGAGTCGAACATCATTAGTGCCGACATGAATAATGGCCCAGGTGAAAAAGAAGTGTACTTGAGTGTTCTAAAAAAAAAACACTTAAATACAAGAAAGTATATTTGTAGTACATTCTTTCTTTTTGTGCTAAATAAAAGTGTAAAAATTATACACTATAAATACACTAATTTAAAATATACTTTTACTTAAGTAGTACTTAAGTGTTATTGCTAAAGTATATTAAATACCATTGATATTTTAAATGTATTTTTAGTAGAATTTTTTTGCATTTTAATATATTTCTAACAAGTATATTAAGAAGTACATTGGCAATAAATATATGCTTAATTACACTTTTAAGGAATATGCTAAACACAAGCATATTTCTAATATATTTCTAACAAATCCACTATAAATACATTGGTAATACATATATGCTTAATTATACTTTTATGAAATATGCTGAACACAAGCATATCATTTTTATATATTTCTAAAAGTATACTAAAAGTACATTGGTAATAAATATATGCTTAATTACACTTTGAAGAAATATGTTAAACACAAGCATAATTTTAATATATTTCTAACAAATGCACTATACTATAACAAAGTACATTCACAATAAATATATGCTTTATTATACTTTTAAGAAATATGCTAAACAAGCATATCATTTTAATATATTTCTAAAAAGTATATATTTATTACATTGGTAATAAATACATGCTTAATAATACTTTTACGAAATATGCTAAATACAAGCATAATTTTAAATATTTCTAAAAAGTATACTACAAGTACTTTGGTAATAAATATATGCTTAATTTCCTTTTTTTTAGAAATATGCTAAACACAATCATACAATTTTTGTGAAGTTTTAGTGTATTTAAAGAAAACATTATGTTGCTCTTTGTGTAAGAACATAGCAAAATGGTTAAGCTTTTAGTATGTTTAGGCCTAGGGCTGTAGTCAAGACCACCTTTGTTAGAATCCAAGACAAGTCCAAGACCAGGACTAGTTGAGTCCAAGTCAAGACTCAGAATCCAAAGAGAGTTTAAGTTTAAAATTAGTTTAAAATCGCTTGAATGTTTAAACTGGTAAGACTTAAAAAGACGTGCAAATGGTAAACTTTATTCACAATGCACTGCTGGCCCGATTGTGCAAGTGAATATTCCGTCATGTCCCAACTCCTGAACGCGATTGTGTATTATGTGCTTGATGCTTGGCTTCCACAACACATTTTGAGAGAAAAGAAGACGCGACAAAGCTGAACACTCACACAGTTTGTGAAATTGGGTCTGGCAGATAGTTATTAAAACAATGATTTGATTTTATAATCTGTCTGAATTACGATTGCGGGTCGGGAGTATCCCGCATTATAAATGGAAGACCTGCGGGAATGATTAGAATTGTGCGCAACACCCAGTAAATATAGTAACAGCATGAGAAGACGCGCTCCGTTGTAGTGAGCACTTGGTCGGTTAATTTTGCCATTTTCTAAGTTAACATTACCCTGATTGGCTAGTAATAAATGAACTCACATACAAAAATGTTGGACTCGATTCGAGACCAAAAGCCATATTTGGCAAGACCAGTGGCTGAGACCGAGACAAGTCCTAGTCCGAATACCAGCGAGTCCGAGACAAGTCCGAGACCATAGAAAAACGGTCTTGAGTTCGGACTCGAGTCCAAGACCGGATTTGAGTACTACAGCCCTACTTAGGCCTACTGCAATATATTTTAATATTTATAATTTTAATATTTTTTGGGGGAAAAATACATTTATAATGTAGAAAACTTATAATGTATTATGTAACAGATTTTGATGTGATAATTGACCCTTCGCTAAGCCCCACCCTCCCTAGTTACTGTTGCTACGCCTGTCAAGCTTTCGCGGCTGGCATATCTATTATAGTGTGGATGCACCCGGTGTTCAGACATTCCCAAAGAGATAATTAGTAATTTTCAGCGAACAAGTGAAATATCTGAGAGAGCAAGACAAAAGGGACTGCAGTAATCCATTCGAGGGATATATTCACGACATAACATGCAACCGATTAGAGAATAATTTCTTAAAATTTGAAGCTAAAGCCTAGCGCAAGCAGCAACCGCCTCACATGCTGACCATTCAAATGAGAACTACACAAATTGAGGAACAGCTAGGTTCGTGCACAGCAGGGTATGTGAAAAAAATCCTAATAATTATAAATCAAACAGCTTATCCATAAATCTTGTGGAATAACACTAATTCCGGGAGAGCCGCGATCGGATTGGGTTAAAGTTAGTCAGGGGTAGTAGGACGTCGATAAAAATGCTGAAATATATTTAAAAGTATGTCAGTGAGCCTTTGTCTTGACTTTAATCGTCTTATTTTACATTATATTATTATGACCAAACAACCGTCAATATTTCCAAGCAATAGGTTTTTTAGTTAATCATGTCGACATTTACCGGTAACGTTAGTTGTGAATGGGTCTCCCACACTGCCTTGATCACACCCATGATTTCTCCCCTTGGCTTTTAGATTTTCTAGAAGGAAAACAACTTCTCTCCCCCGTCCCAACTTTTAGTATACCGGTATTAGATTTGCACAATCCATACGCACAATGCTTCAGCATTGTTTCCCTCATTCGAAAGCTTGCCAGACCTCCCACGCATAGTTACGGTTGCTAAGACACGATTGGCCAGTGGCGGTTTTTGGGCATGGCTTAGCGAAGGGTCAATCTTCTCATGTGTTTTTGCATAAATTGTTGATAGTCCTGTTAGTTTAAATTAGGTTTAAGAAATGTATTTATCTTATTAAGGAGGGACTTTTATTTTGACGGGGACGAAAAAGGAAGTAAAGGGAGAGCACGCGGTTGATGGCAGGAAAGCAAAGGGAGAGAGCACGCAGTTGAGTTTTGAAGGCTATTAAAGTTTAAGAGTGATAAGCACCCCCGGAAAAAGCACACGGTCTGTATATACATTTGTTTATGGTTTGTTGTTATTAATATCTTTATTTTACTGTACGTTATTGGTAATATAACAGAGAATGAATTTGTACAAGTCATTAATGCGAGCTTTTGTATTTCCTTTGTTCAGCTTTTACAGTGATTTGTGAGGTGATTATTGAGATAATTATTGGAGTGAAACGGACTCAACAAACTTCATCAACATCAGTAAAGTTTTGTCCATCATTCGGGAGGGGTCTGCTGCTACATATTAAAGGGCGGGTTTACTGCGATTTCACTTTTTTGATTTTAAATAGTGTGTAATGTTGCTGTTGGTGCATGAACAGTATCTGCAAAGTTGCAGCGCTGAAAGTTTAGTGTAAGCAGAGATATTGTCTTTTAAAAATCAGGAAGTATAATTGCCTACAAAAACGACTCGTTTTGGACTACAGCTGGGTTATGGTACGTCACTAACCCACACATTTGCATCAACCACTCCCTCCGGAATATGCAGGAAAGGCCATGATCATATTTCAGCAGCTCCTCGTCGAGTGTGTTGTTGTTCACGCAGATGTCAGGTCTTCTGTGTTCGAACTTCCCACGGACGCTGTACTTCGACAACAATGGATACAATTTATGTTTGATTATGTTCCTGAAAGTGACGATCATAATCTAGCTCTCTGTGCTGCGCATTTTACGGAAGACAGCTTCCAGAATCTCCACGAGTTCAAAATTCAACATTAGTAGCCAGCCAGTTGCTATTGTTTCCAGTCAGATGCTGTTATGTAAAACAAACGTGCATAAAGTTAAAAAATATAGCAAATTATCATTCAGAAACCTTTATTAAGAGCCGTGTGTGGTGAGGTTCTGTTTGACTCTCTTCATCGCGGCTTTCTCGGTCTGATTCTGCCTCAAACTGATACTGCAGTCTCGACATATATTTACTTCTGGACCGGAGCTCGCGTCTCCCGTAAAGCTAATGGGCGTTAACCTTCCGGACAACGTGAGCGACAGTTTAGCCAATCACAACACACCAGCCCAAACGAACCAATCTGAGCCCACAACGTCATTCTGAGGGAGTGTTTTCATAGAATCAGGAAGTGAACCGGTCGTTCAGGGGACAGAGGAGAGCGCGGCTGACAATAAAGGTGAAATTTATGAAAAATAAGACTTTTAAAAAAAGAAAAACCACGGATACATGCTATATTGCACCCCATAAACACAATCATGCAAAGAAAAAAGCAGTAAACCCCACCTTTAACATTTGTCAACTATTATAAAGCATTGCAGTAAGCCTACTTAAAATTAAAGTTGTTCTCTTTTGCTTGTAATTCCCACAAAGTATCCTTAGAATAATGTTTAAAAAATATTATTTTAAATATTTTTCAATAAAGGAATGCTGTTTGTTTGTAGGTTACATACCTGTGCTGTATTGTATCTATGGAATCCTTTTAAAGGTGCAATGTGTACTATTTCTATGGATCAATTGACAGAAATGCAATATAAAATCCATAACTATGTGTTTAGGGGTGTATAAAGACCTTACTTAATGAACGTAAAGTTTTGTATTACCTTAGAATGAGTCATTTATATGTACATAAGCGCGGGAATCCCCTTCTATGAAGGTCGCCATGTTGTGACGTCATATTTCTACCTGAGCCGACAGCGGACAAACATCGTTACAGAGCGCGTTTCGTATATAACCGGAATAGGAAGCAGCAGAAAAAGACGCGGCAGAATTTCGACGCGGCAGAAAGGTTGCCTGCTGGACCGGTAAGATATTCAAACTTTAACATTCAATTAAAACTGTTGTTTGATAATGTTAGCAATAGCTAGTCATAGACACCTTGTTTCAGTATAGTAAAATATGTAGTTAGATTGTTTCATGTAACTTAGTTCTTCTCCCTAGCTGTATTATGTGTTTGCTATGTGGGAAGAAATTTGCTGGTTACGTTCGTGAGACAATTAGCTGATTAGTATAATAATTATATTACATATTAAGGACCTTGATCTTTACCTGACTATGGATTTGTAAACATTAGGATGTGGTTTATAATGGACTGTTGTATAGAAACAATGATAATGTTACACACACTTGGCTTACATTTGCTATGTTTTCTGTCGGTGATCATACTTACACTAGATGTCATATTTTTTGGGATGTTCAGTTTATTAGGCCCGATGAGCAAACCATAACAAGATGATGTTACACATTGTGAATTACTATACAGTAATGTACAACAGTCGTATACAACTGTGTCATGTAGCACTTAATTTATTGATGCTGCTGTTGTTTCTCCAGGTATGAGAAAACCTTTCAAGTCCCAGCTACAGCATAGTCCAGTATATGTGCTTCCAGTGGAACAGACAGGTAAAACATGCATTATGATGTATTATTTTTGTTCTAATATCTTTGATTATGAACATGATCATTATGATTATTGTGTAATTTGAATTTATACTTGGTCTATATCTATGTTGTACACTATTAGATGTCTGTAATTAGTCTGTAATTGTGTGATTGCACTGTATTCAAGAGGACCATTACTCCAACCAGCATCCGATGTGGAAGGATCCCCATAGGAGATCACCTTGCATGTGTCCTTGTCAAGCAGGATCACGAAAATTGTCATAGTTTTATAAAAACATGTTCAAATGTATATAATGGAAAATAAAACAGCATGTTTTTCTATTTTCTTAACTTTTATTTTTTCAATAACATCGAACTACAGTTGAACAACTACAACAACATATATAACACATATACATTTATAATAATTAAAAGTAAATAAAAATTAAATAAACAGGGGAACAATAGTAATAAATATATAGAAAAGTAATAAATCAAATAGTAAATATGTACATTTGTTTGATGCCTTGATGATGCTGATGCAGATTTGGGAGTACTTGTGGAAACTGTATGAACATGCCAGGCGGCCTGGAAGGAAATTCATAGTCCAGGAATAAAACCACTGTAGTGTCCTTTGAGGATCAGGGAATGACAAGTCGGTTTCCCTGGCCTAAAGCTCCATGTTGCCAATAGATAAAGTGTCTATAGGCTCCATAACAGTACTCTCTGTTGTCATCCTCAGGCTCCCTGATGTTGCCTAATGCCGTAATGTCCTCCCGGTACTGTCTGTGAATGTGAATAAAGCCTTCTTCAAGGCAGTACTGGGAGAAGTGGGGCATTAGGCTCACACAGTTAGCTTGATCCTGGCCACAGCATTTCCTCTCCTGGTCCGTAGGCATTTCCCGACAGTTACCACAAGTACACCAAGGTACTTCTGGGACACCAGCAGAAGGTGGAGCACCGTGTCTGCGCTGATGCATTATCAATGGCATCAAAGACCAGGCCTGGCTGTCTCACAAGCAGAAGGGTGGAGAGCTCTATGTGTTCTTCTAGGGTCATCTCATGTAGAAGTCTCTGAAGAAAAAGGAACACAGGGAAACATATCAATTTGCAATATGCTCCATTTATATACTCTGGTTATTTGCTGCATCCCAATTCCACCCTACTTATACTACGACCTAAAAGTATGATCTCTTTTTTTTTTAAGAAAAGTACATACTTTTTGAGTATGTAGCAAAAGAGTATGCACGTTCTGAGACATACTCGAAAAGACGTCATGCAATGGAAGACACGTGGTTGCCTAGTTTGCACACTCGCAAGTTAAAACCCCCGTCTACATTCCATTCCTTCTTATCCGCAAGGACCACTATTGTTATTTGCAAACTTATTTATTTACTATTGCCCACCTTTTTTCTTCATCCTTTCCCCCCAATTCGTTTGGAATGTGTGTGACCAAATTGAGGAGTGAAGCAGCTAGGCGTTGTCTGGAGAACTACCAGACGGTCCATAGTGAGGGCGACTGGTGCTAAGCGTTCATGTGCAACAATGTATGTAACAATGAAAACAACTTATTTTCTGAGTTAAAATATTTGAAGTATATAGTATAACAATTGTTTAGCCTATTTTATACTTTATTTTATACGTATGTATATTACACACTCACACACATATACCCCTGTAACTATAAGAATATAAAAATTAATATAAAAATTAACCATTTTCTCACAACAGTAAGTGTAGTAACCATGTTTTTTTGTTGGAACTGATTACCATTTGTCAAAGCCCAGTATTCAAAGTTACCATGGTTAAACTATGGTTTGTGTAGCAAAGTTGTTTCACAAGTGTTATCAAATAAAGTATAAATCTAGGACAGAAACATCAAATGAATAAATACATTTAAAAAAAGAAAGAAAAAAAGACAGGACACTTGCAGTGATATTGAACTGAGAACCTTTTTATTTATTGTTTTGTAGCCTGATAAACCTCACACCGTACTGTAGGCTGAATTCAGACGGCACCCATCCTGAGGCTGTTTCTGGACAGGGAGTCTGACCTCCGCCCCTACTCTGCGCTGATCCAGACCATCCATAATCAACCTCATAAATGCACTGCCTTATCAGGTTGACCATGGATGGTCAAAGAGATAGAGGTGGTACCGTTTTGTTACTGGCTGGCCCATGCTGCATCCTATAAGGTTGTTGCCTTAGCATTTGACATTCCTAAGGCAACAGTGCAGCAGGGTTGTGCACAAGGTCAGCAGGGCTATCCTTAGCCTCCTGAAAAATATGGTGCGTCTCCCTGAGGGTGAAGAGCTGGAGGAGGTTGGTGCAGGGTTTGCCAGGCTTGCAGGGTCTCTTGCTTTTCGGGTGGCAGTTGGAGCTATTGACGGCTGCCACATCTGCATGAAGCCCCCAGCGGCCAATGCAGCATGTTGTTATAACAGGAAGTTATTCCATTCAGTTCAGCTCCAGGCTGTATGTGACCACAGAGGAAAGTTCCTGGACATCTGTGTCGGCTTTCCTGGATCTGTCCATGATGCAATGACCCTCAAGAACAGTGCCATTTACAGCAGGCAGTTATACCCACCTGAAGGCCAGTGCATCCTGGGAGATGGAGGGTACCCCTGCCTGACATCACCCATCACCATCATGACCCCCTACCGTGAGCCTGTTGCCTCTCCAGTTCAGGCCCGCTACAACAGGCATCATTCCAGGGCCAGGTGTGTGATCGAGAGGGCCTTTGGCATGCTGAAGACCCGCTGGAGGTCCATTCTTTTTAAAGCCCTTGAGGTGAGCCCAAACTTCACCCCCATTCGTTGTGACATGCTGTGTAATTTTACACAACATGTGTTTGGGCACTGGTGACATCATGGAAGCAGATGTGGATGATGATGCTGATAATGTCAACTACGAGGACAACGCTGATGCCAACAGAGAAGTGGTGTGCAGTGATTTGATGAGAAATCGCCAGGCAGCAGCAGTTTCTGCACCGGACCTTGACGTTCCTGCACTAATGGAACATGACTATGTTTAGCCATTCATCTTTACTTTCCATTGAAATAAAGTTTATATTGTATTATAGTTCTCTAAAAATATATTCTATTAAACCACATCCTCAATTAAACAATGAATTGTTTCATGATGCTAGTAGTAATAAGAACTTTTGTATTGGTAGTTTTAAAAGATAATTCAATTAAACATACGCGTCATAGGTTTTTTCATTATATTATAGTAACACAGGTTAACATCTGGTTATAGCTCTAAAATAGTCTGCAAAAATTGTAGCCAAGGAGAAAAAATAAAGTCATATGGAATTGGGAGAATTTAGAAAATTACTCAACCTCCACAAACAATCATTACCTCCTCCTGTCCTGGCTGCTTCTCCTACCACTCACTACCCTTGATTTCAGATCTTTACTAACACACACATACATATATACATATAATAAACACTACTCATGTCCATCAAATCTCTCTTAAAGTTCATAAATGATATACTGGCTTTCTTAAACTAAATCAATTGTTAGCAACTGAATGCAGTGGCAAATAATTGTTATTTATCTACCCTTTCAGATCCTGCGTTCATTTCAATGGACATAATTAACTGATATTAATTATGGTGGACTGCGACAGAGGGTCTAACGAAATTCACGTCATATATTATCACTCATTTACAATCAAAATAAAGAATGGTCATTTTGTGTTGCTGGAATTTAATTTAAGATGAACTGATTATTAATACCATAATCAATCAAACAGAATGAAAAAAAAATCACATAGATGGTCTTAATTTAACTTTGATTAATTTATTAATTCTTTACAATTATTTTTTCATTAATGATTTACTCAGGACCTCCATTAAAGAAAGGAGCCTCTCTCTCTAGCTGCTACCTCTCTTCTCATCTCTTCATGCCTCATCTCCATTCTCACTCTAAATTCTTCTTCTCTCTTCCTCGACTTCTTCCTCTCTCTCTCTTCTCTTCCTCTTTCTTCTCTCCTCTCTCCAAACTCTCTCTTCTCTCCTCTCGCAGTTGTGCCTCTTCCTCCCTCTTAGCCTCCCTTTCCTCCAGCTCTCTCAAATAGCACAGGAGTTCACTCTCTCCTGACCCTCTCTTCCTTTTTGTCCCTCCAACGTTAGAAGGGCCAGCAACAGAGGGAGAGGAACTAACAGCCTCATCCTGGTCACTGGACTGTATTAACACTGGTGGGGTGATGGATGGCTTAGAGCCTAATGCAGCATCCATCACCCCCTACCACTTCCAGGATGCAGCTGTCAGTTCCCCTCCCTCTGTGCTGAGCCCTGTCTGTGGACACTTAAGATCCTATAACAATTGTGGGAAAGACTCACAATTAGTTACATTTTATTTAACTAATTATTCATATTTATAGCAAAATAGAAGGCAACATCACATCTACTTACTTTGTATTTTTGTTTTAGGTTTTCCCACTTTTTCTTCACCCACGCTGCTGAAACCTTCCCGGCAAGGTTGTTTTCATGAATGAAGGCTCTTATGGACCCAAAAGAGAACACTGCAAGCAAATACATGTACTAGTTATTAACAACGTTATCAATAAAATTCTTGGAATTTATGAAAGTAAACACAGTACAGATGCAACTAAGTTAAAACCTATGAATAAAACATGTAAACTTTCTGTCCAATAATAATAAAACAGACATTAAATGAGTGTTTAAAGCTTCAATAATGCTCATACTGAACTTAACGTTACACCTTCTCTTAAGACTTTTAAATAAACAAATATCCATAACATTTGAGCACACTTTTGAACTAAAAAACCAAAGCAACATTGTACACGATTTCTACAGTGGATGTATATTAAATTACAAACAAACAAACAAACAAACTATTCTCATTATAAGATTTTTATAACAAAAAGCAGAGGGATAGACATTGGGCAAACTTTCCCTACATTCTCGTATCACTTTGTACACAATATAACAGCAAATATAAATATATAAGCCTATGACAAATAGGAAATACCAGTTACTACAGCAACAGTATCTACAAAAGAATAGAAATGTCAATGATCCCTACTTACTCAAACCCTTTGATAGCCGCGTTTCGTTTCCCTGTGAAAAGGGCGTCGTTGGCAATGCGCCAGTTAATGAGGCGCTCGGTGTCTTCATCAGACCCTACAAAATAAACACGCTACTTTTTTGCACAACACAAAGCCATTAACATTACGAGACAATAAAATATAACTTTAATAAGTGCTAAACATTTCAGTACTTACACTTAAATACTGAGGGAGCATCACCGCTACCGCATCCTGCCGCCATCTTTGCATCATCTCAAAGCTCCTCCCTCCTGCACGCAATGGGTTGTGGGCAATATTAGCCGTTAGAGTGTGCATCGATCTGCACTTCGAATTCTTACCGGAAATAGTAGACCATCTGGGTATTTTTGGAACACTCATTTCAACATACTACGATTTGGGCACGTACTAATTCTATTTTCGAATACTATTTAGGACAGATAGTAGGCGAATTGGGACGCAGCATATGTCTCAATAATATTGTTTTTAGGGGTTCAAGCACGAAGTGCTGAAACCCTATTGTAATTGTACTGATTTTTATTAATATTGTATCCACTCAAAATGAACGACAGCAGTACTCATTATTACGATTAGTGTTTGATGCTCTAGCACTATTTATCATTACACTTAAGCTGATGTTGTAAGTTATGTCAACGTCATTAACTTTATTTAAAATAAACTGTAAAATAAAATTTAAAATATAGTGATTTATTTTCCTTAGTATCTTGACATGCAAGCTTAGCAAATGTGACCCAGAATATCCCATCGGTTATCAATACATAATTTGATTCTGATAAAATATGTACATATTTTAAATATTAAATATGTTGACAATATAGTACTATATTGGGGTTTGAAGTATGGCAAGTATTTGCTAAACTTGTGTAATCATATAATCATTGTTGCACAGTAAATGACAGGTTACACCATGAAAACATTCAACTACTAACTAACGTTACAGTTCCAGGGGTACATGTGCACAGAGCTACTATGTAAATAACGTTAACACTGTGTGCTTACATGTTCTAAAGTGCAGGAGACAGGTCAGAATATAATAACGTTACAATAACTTTATAAATACAAACCTCGGTAACAGCTCTCCGGTTCCTTTGGAGGGCTAACACTCTTTCTTCATCCTCTGAGCCATCGATCCGGCGGGTAGGTCCTCCTCTGCCTCTCCTTTCCCTGACTGCACCTACAACACCTCTGCCTCTCCCTCTTCCAGTTACCTCTGGTTCGTAATCAGGTTGTTCCTGACTCTCAAAACGTGTATAAACAATGCTGTCCGACTGATGCCTCGGAAATCATAACGTTAACTATTTCCCCTTACGTAGCTGCTTTGATGCTCTTATCCTTAGCTCTTATCTTGTACTAACTAGCATAGAAACAAGCTATGGTAAAGTCAGTGAATAAAACACTAACACAATGACGATCAAATAACAATCGCAATAACATGTTGATTTACTGAATAATGAAGTAAATACAATTTAATATAAAATATAATATTAAAAAAAAACCCTCATTGCTTGACTTGCTACTCTCTGCAGACTCAGACGACGACATACTTTATTCGCTTTGACTTTATCCTATTTTGGCCACCGTAGCTTCAAAATAGAGTTTGCAAATGGAGGGAGAGGCCAGTGAGTGACTTGCTGTTTGCAATTCGCAAGTCTCACCACTAGATGTCGCCAAAAACGACACACTGCACCTTTAAACTATGGTCTAAAAATAGCATAGTTAAGTTGATCTTAAGTTTATTTAAGAAGTACTAAAGAAAAACTGTTATTAGTGTGTGCAAATGTAGCACTTTAAGTACATTGGATGTATTTGTATACTTTAATAAGTTATTAATATAATTAAAATGCATTAAAGATGGGTTTTAGTTATCCTAAAAGTGGTAACAAAATACTTTTAGGGTTTACATAGTATATTAAAAGTATATTTAAGTTTATTTGCAGTGTGTCAAAATAGTACAGTTGAGTAAACTTAATTGATCTTAAGTTTATCTTAAGAAGTACTAAAGTTAAGCTTTTAGTATATTAAGTACAAAATAAGTGCACAAAAGTAGAGCACTTTAAGTACATTATGGAAGTACTGTATACTAAGTGCACTTTAATAAAATGTTTTAGTGTACTTTTTTGACAAAGGAATACACTTTAAGTATAATATAAATATATTTAGAAAATATTATTATTATATTTTAAATAATTTATTAGTATAATTAAAATTAATTTAAAATGGGTTTTAGACATACTAAAAGTGGTAACAAAATATATATTTTTTAAAGGTTGAAATAGTATATTAAAAATATATTTAAGTTCATCTTCAGTGTGTGTTAAAATAGCACAGTTGAATACACTTAGTTGATCTTAAGTTTATCTTAAGAAGTACTAAAGTTACAATTTTCAGTATATTAAGTACAAAATAAGTGCGCAGAAATAGAGCACTTTAAGTACATTATGGAAGTGTACTAAGTGCACTTTAATAAATTTTTTTTACTTCACTTTTTTATCAAAGGAATACACCTTAGGTATAAATATAAATATATTTAGAATATATTATTATTATATTTTAAGTAATTTATTAGTATAACTAAAATGCATTTAAAATGGGTTTTAGATATACTAAAAGTGGTAACAAAATACATTTTTTTAAAGGTTGAAATAGTATATTAAAAATATATTTAAGTTCATCTTCAGTGCAGTGTCAAAATAGCACAGTTGAGTACACTTAGTTGATCTTAAGTTGTTGACTGATTCTTACTTACCTGAGCTTTTATGAACACAAAAGTGCGGGCATGCGAGATAAAGTAAATAATTTAACGCACAGGTCAGCGTGTTAACAGGCTAGCAAGATATGCTAACAATAATGGAAGCTAGCAATGTAAGGTTAATCTGAGATGTTGGCTAATCTGTATTTAGTAATATAAACAACTAGAAATTATAGTAAATGATGGTTCAAAACAGAAAGATATTAGAAAAACTTAACAGTCTCGACGCAAAACAAAGCTTACAGCAGGCAGAGAGGAGCAATTGATCAGTAGAGCAGGATCAGCCATTAATGAGCAAATGAGTTGAATCAGGTGTTTTTGATTAGGGAGATAAAGAAAACGTGCAGTGTTGGGGTGCCTTCAGGACAGGTTTGGGAACTGTAAAAAATAGGTGGTGACATGTCCCCGCGGAATAATAATAATAAAAACAAAAAAACCCTGAAATGATGACTTTCAGTGTATTCTATCATACATTATAGCATATTATAATACAACTTATTAGGACTATATATTTATAGAATAGTAAAGGTAGCCTAATCAATATGCAAGACTGAACAAGCACTTAGATATAAATATATAAGGCTATCATAATCATTTTGCCAACAAGTGCGTTCCGTATCACTCAGTTCAATACGGAACAAGACTTTTGTGTCAAAAGTGTTCGATTCCGTATTATACATATCATGTGTCCAAATTTTAATTTTAACCGTTCAGTTTTATCAGAAGCGATCTTAAAAAAGGGCTTTAAGCGTACAATAACGAACTTGTCCTTTAATGAACAAAAAAGCTCACACCTTATCATCTAACGTTACCCAAATAATAAATCAATGAAGGTGTTATATGTGCCTTGTCAGCAGCATGACTATAAGTTACTGTATTATAAGGAACTGTTGGCAACCTTAGTACCTCGGACGCTAACTTATCTGAGGAAACTTAATGCTAACTGTTGAACAGCCACTGCCCACAAACATTGATGCTAGTGATAACTACAAGATATAGTGGTGGAATGTCACTTACCGGAAAAAAATGGAGCGAAGTCCTCCTACAGTGTCGGTTAGTGTAGTTTATAGCAGAGCAACCCATGTTATGTATGATATTTCAATACAAATGTTCAGAAAGGATAGAGATGGTATGATGTGTTGTGTTGTGACCACTCAGTGCAGCCCATTATCAGCTGTCAATCAAGCTGTCAATCAAAGTTAACCACACCCTTATTTGGCATACATTTTATATCTAAACTAACGAGTTAGAAAAAAATGTACCCCCTCACAGTTGTCAGGCAAGCGAAACATATTGAAGATTACAATAAAAGTCCATGGGACCAAACTGTAAACATATGAATTTATGCTGTGAAAACGGACATTATAACATGAGGTCTATGGATATTTGCTCCCTTTTGGGACCGGCCCTGCAGTGGATTTTTGATGTATTGCAGTTTTTCACACTTCCGGGTAGGCTTCTTTTTTCAGATTAGAATGTTGCCGCTTGGTTTCAATTCATCATGGTAAGTGGTCTTACATTTCTTGAACACACTCTAAGTGGTGGACCAATCACAACAGACTGCCAGCTGACAAATCAGAACAGACTTGGCTTTTTGTAAGGGCGGGCATTAAAGATAAAAGGAACAAAACAGAGTGTTTCAGGCAGAGGGTTCAGTCTCTTTAAAATACTAAACCTACCTGATCAGGCTATTGTTAAAAAGTGGGCAATAAAGCTCAATTGGTCATCAAACACAACCCCCAGATTTCTTGCTGTCCTATTTGATTCTGCTGTCCTCTTACCATCTCATCATATCTGTTTCATCCTCTTTAATCTCACATCTCTCTGTCCTCATCTGTCCACTTAAGCAGATCAGGATTCATTCTCTCTGATGCATGTCTCCCAACATCAATCCATGCATCCCTCATCTGCTCCTGAGACCTCAGAAAGGGCAGGATGCATGACATCATATTGATATCAGCATCGTATGACTCAGTTGAGGCCATCTGTAAATATTGACATATTAAAGCAATGAAAGCATGTACTGATCAGTGGTTCTCCTCTCGTTTGGTTTCAAGACAGATTTTACATTGAACATTTATTGTTTGCCTTTAGTGACCATACCAGAGGGGTATTTCAAACAGATCAAACAAAAGCCAGATAAAACATACAATTAAAAATAATGGTACCTTAAAATACATTTGAAGACCTCCGATGCAAAACCCTCTAAAAGCCACCTATGTCAAAAATGAGATAATAATATTGCATGAATGCATAATATTGTACGTATACATAGTATACGTTCATCAAATACTTTCACTTCAAACTCACTAATTCCCAGTCTAAGCCCATTCAGAAAAATGGGTACTTAGGTAGAAACCTATACATAAGAGCCTGATAAAAATGTTAATATTAAAGAAAAACGTTAGATGGACTTAGAGGCTTTTGCATCTGAAGTCTTCCAAACTTCCACTTGTCTTCCAAAAGTGGAATGACATCAAACAGTAATGTTCCAAATGCCCGCCTAGTGAACGTTCAAGTAGAAGGAATGTTGTTCAAAAGTTCAACTTTTAGAAAAATGTATTTTGTAGAGTGTTGGCATTTAAAAAGTTTTGGTCACTAATGACGTTCATTGCATGGACAACACAGACATTTTGCAAAATATATATTTTTGTCAGCCGAACTCCATAGTTGTATAATTTTTACTTTGTATTTATTTTGTATATTTCAAAGCTGCAGTTCATAGTATTTTTTGGGATAAAAATGATCCAAAATACATATTTGAGAAATACATAACCAGCCAATGCTCAAAACTTGATCTGCTTGCCTTTGCTCGATTCAGAAGCGCTAAGCTTTGTAATAATGTTTCTAATTCCAGTGGTACTGGTGGGATTTCTGCGGGAGATTAAAACACGTCTTTGTATCATTACGTCACATCTGTGCACATAAAGGAGGAGTCTTGGCTAGTCAGCTAAATTGTGTGAGGATGTTTGGAGTTGGAGATTTATAGCCTTTTTCACAGCACTTGATATAAATAAACTTATCAATTTGATGGTGGATCAGAAAGGCTCAAACGACAATCACCAGTAACAACTCAGAGATTCACCCGTTGTAAAATGCAAAAGACCTGTTCGGACTTCGGAGGGGCTACAGAAAAAAAGAACTGCAACTGGACCCATGTGAAAACAACGATACATATTGGAAGGACATTAAAAGTAGTCACACAATGCTTGCTTACGTTGTTAACATTAACAATTTGAGATCAAAGTATGTTTTGCGAGATATGTAAACTTATAAGCGATTGTTAGATTTAATGAGTGCGATTTACTGCAATGTCAGAACAGAACAGTTTCTTACTTGTTCAGATAACATTTTCCACACTTACTTGTTCAGATAACAGTCTCCTCAAACAGTGTGTTCATCCGCGCTGTGCCGTGTCGAGGGTGTTGAACTACAACTCACATAAAGTTGATGATTCCGTGAATGACTGCAATTGCAGATTTCAAACAGAGATACAAAGAGGAAAAACGCCGGATTGCAGCTTTAAGGTAATATTTTAATAGTTTAACAGTACATTGGTATGTCCATAGTTCTCTGATATTGGTTAATTATAACATGACATGCAATTAAACAGGTTTATATATATATATATATATATATTTGGATTGCCCAATTCAATACTGCCAGGGCCGGCCCTGACCAATTTGCTGCCCTAGGCAAGATTTTACATGGCGCCCCATGCATTACAGCCCATTTCACCATTGTGTTGGTGATATATATATATATATAGCAAGAGCATTACATCTAGCATTCAGGTCAAGTCCCCTTTATTTTTATATAGCGCTTTTTAGTCTACAATACAGATTATTTATTTCAAGCAGCTTTACAATAATAACAGGAAAATAATGCAACAAAGTTTACTTCTCCTGTACAGCAGATCTAGAAGAAAATAGTGTCATAAACAAGCTTAAGTATGTTCAGTGATGGTTTATTTTGTTGTAATTTTTTTTAATTTCATTAATATACCACTCTAGATAAAACAGTGATGTCATGTTCCAAATGTCATTCATGCACAAACTATTCATTGAGCACTAGCAAAAGTGTTTGGTTGGGAGTTGATGGCAGCAATGTTCACTAAATTATGGCACGTTTCATGTTTTCAACATGAATGAAACTGCTAAATGTCTTCTTTAAAATCATTAATATTTTTGGCAAATAAATAAAAAAATGCCATATATCCCAACTGTAAAGTAAAACATTAAATAATAAAAGTGATAGTATGCGTCTAAAAAAGACTGACATGTTTGTTACAGATCGGCATATGTCCAGTCCCTCCAGGATTTCACGATTTTTTTTTGTGATTTTTGCGATCAAAATGACTGATTTTGTGGTGGTAATTTCCAAAAATTTGTGAAAAATTTGCGATTTATATATAACATTTACCATAATAGTATTCAGTCCTTTCAGAAAAACGAGTTTTTTTGTGATTTGTTGCGGGCAAAAATCCTTGATTGGGTGGCCCGTTTTCTTTAAAAATGCAATGGAATATGCGGGATATTTGCAAAAAATGCGGGAACTTGCAAAAATTGCGGTTTGATGAAAAAGAAAAAAAGTGATTCCCCCAACATCCTGTTCTCACAAGGCTAATGTAAAGAGTCATTTCTTATTACTTCCTTTGATAAGCAAGCATACTACATCACAGAAAGTGCTGGGAATATGTAATTTCTCATCTTGTTTTATTTCAGACTGTAGCGAGTGTAAATAAGGTGTGGCCCCTTTAAGAGCTGCGTGCTCCCTGTTGAACTCTCTGCAGTGTGCGCCACAAACACCCCATGTGCGGGTAATTTCTGTTTGATGCTGCTTCTTTTATCTTATGTTGTTTATTAAGTAACGATGTGACGGTAGAACGTGTGACAGACAGTTATACGAGTTTGTGAGATGTCAATCACCTCCGTGAGTCTGTCTGCAATAACTTCAGCTGTGAGCTATCCCGTCGCGTAATTGCGTCACTTTATAATGTTCCCAAGGAAACAGGGGGAAATGGCTGCCTTTGTGTGAAGCAAACGCAACATTTTTCAACTTTCTGCTAAGATACATGTGACTTTTTTGCAACGAAAATCCGAGGATTATGAAATTATGCAAACCCTGCATATTTTGCTCGGAAATCGGCAATTTTTGCGGCGAAAGTGCGGCGTATTTGAAAAAATGCGGCCCCGCATAAATATGCAGACTTTGGCTGATTTTGCATTGAATTCAGCGATCGCATAATCGCGTTTTTCTGGAGGGACTGATTGTCTAGGGGCTCTGAAGAACTATTGTATAACTATTGTTAGCATAAAGTTATAAGGTAAAAATAAGTCAAGTCAAATTTATTTATATAGCGCTTTTCACAATACAGATTGTATCAAAGCAGCTTCACAGTGATAACATAGTACAACACAGATCAATAATATTGTTAAATAAACCCAACTAAGCAAGCCAAAAGCAGGCAAAGCAAGGCGACAGTGGCAAGGAACCAAAACTCCATCAGATTGGATGGAGAAAAACCTTGGGAGAACCCAAGCTCAGTCGGGGCCAGTTCTCCTCTGGCTTACATTAATTTTGTTTATATATAAATATTAAATATAAATATTGTTTATATGCAACACGGCGCCATAACATATCGCCAGCGTTGAGTCGTCTCTTCACAGGCGTTGGGGCATCTGAAATCCCCGTGAGAGGCTGGATACAAATTGGACCTGACGAACGCCATTTTCTCGGGACAAACGTCCCGAGATAACAGCAGAAAGGCAGAACGGGAAATAATTAGCATAGCTGATGTTCATAATGATTTCCATTATACGGCAGTCGGTGATAGAAAATCTCGCAAACTCTCCGCAACCCAACCATACGTGCCGAACCGTTTGTCTAATAGGCTGTCGAGCCCCACTGCCGCGGTAATGCAGGGTCAGTGGCAAATGGTTCTGTATGGTATAGTCCCCTTTAAAGTTGGTAAACTTTATTCAGATTTAATCTTAATGTGTAAGATTAGACAGACGTCCCGAGATAACAGCAGAAAGGCAGATGGGAAATAATTAGCATAGCTGATGTTCATAATGATTTCCATTATACAGGAGTCGGTGTTAGAAAAACACTATCTCACAAACTCTCTGCAACCCAACCATATGTGCCGACCTGGTGCGTTAAGCAGTTTCAGTGGCAAACGATCCGTATGGCATAACAGAGGAATAAAAGGTAAGCATTATGCGAATGCTTGACTAAAGAGATGCGTTTTTAGTCTAGTTTTAAACTGTGTCAGCGAGTCAGAGCCTTCGGACCATATCGGGAAGGCTATTCCAGAGTTTTGGAGCTAAATGCGAGAATGCCCTCCCTCCTTTAGTGGACTTAGATATCCTAGGAATGACCAGAAGCCTTGAATTTAGTGATCTTAAGGAACGCGGTGGATTGTAGGGCGAAAGAAGGTCCGTTAAGTACATTGGAACTAAACCGTTTAGGGCTTTATAGGTCAGTAGTAGTATTTTGTAGTTGATACGGAACTTAAAAGGTAACCAGTGTAGAGATGATAAAATCGGTGTTATATGATCATATTTTCTTGACCTAGTAAGAACTCTAGCAGCTGCATTTTGGACTAACTGTAGCTTGTTTATTGAGGATGCAGGACAACCGGCTAATAAAGCATTACAGTAATCTAGTCTCGAGGTCATAAATGCATGAACTAACTTTTCTGCATCAGAGACAGATAGCATGTTACGTAGCTTAGCAATGTTTCTAAGGTGGAAAAAGGCTGTTCTTGTAACATATGAAATATGATTTTCGAAAGACAAGTTGCGGTCTAGTATAACATCCAAGTCTTTTACTGTACTGGATAAAGTAACAGGACATCCATCTATATTAAAGTTGTATTGTATGAGGTTTGGTGAGTAGTTTTTTGGACCAATAAGTAATACCTCCATTTTATCTGAGTTTAATAGCAGGAAATTACGCGTCATCCAGCATTTTATATCTTTGAGACACTCTGTCTATTTAGATGAGTTAGTGTTTTCGTCTGGTCATGATGAAATATATAGTTGAGTGTCGTCAGCATAACAGTGGAAATTAATTCCATGTTTTCTTATAATATTACCAAGTGGCAGCATATATATTGAGAATAGCAGAGGGCCTAAAACAGATCCTTGCGGTACTCCATAGTCTACTGGCGTTATCTTTTGATTTTTCCCCATTTAAACAAACAAAATGATAACGGTCTGATAAGTACGATCTAAACCAGCTTAATGCCTGTCCCTGAACATCAGTGTAGTTTTGTAGACGATCCAAGAGTATTTTATGACCTATAGTGTCGAACGCAGCGCTAAGATCAAGTAGGACTAGTATTGAGATACAGCCTTGGTCAGCAGCTAAAAGTAAATCAATTTTATTATACCCATTTGACTCAGTATCTGATTTATACTATACATGTTTACTATGAATCCTAGAGAAACCAAGTTATGAGCTTACGAGCTCCGACATGACCACAAAAAATATTTTTTATTTCAAAATAGTGAAGTAAAACAATGACGACATTTACAGGTGATCTAGCAACAATAAAAAGTTGCGGCACGCAATTAGGTTTTTTTCTAGGGCATAGTTCACTTTGAACTATTTCATCCGTTTCATCTGTTTTTACATTTTTTGACAACAGTGACACACAGAGATCTGTTACAAACGTACACATACAGAGTAGTTGGTCGACTTTAAATTCCTCACAAGATTCATGCATCACACCCAGAACTTTTCTGAGGATTACGCAGACCGGTTGCCTTTTATCTTTGCCATTTATAAACATGGGCGTAACATCTGTCCAAGTTCGAACCAACCCTCTTATGTCATCCATTTCTTTTTTGAGATTTTTCACACATTTGGTATCCCTCGTGCAATCGTTGTTGTCATCACACGCAGCCTCGATCATCCTGTGCATCAAGCTAATCATCAGGCCTCTAAAATGATCTTTAAACATAGAGTCTTGTATAGCTCTTAAACGACAGTCTTTCCCCGTGCCGCACTCACACGCCGGATGACGCAGTCCCCCCGCTACGACAGAACTCGACGGGGAGTCACTTTCCGTCAGCTTTTGCGTCGCCATTTCTGAAGTTGTTCGATTTTTCTGTCCCCTATTTGATGATGAAAGATTCTGTATTCTCCTGGAAGTCCTTACAGCACAATCGTCCAGGCCTTGTACGTTGACAAACTTTTTGGGTCAGAAGCGTGAAAAAAAGCATAGTTCACGTCAGACAAACAGGAAGGTTAAAGCGGATTTTGACAGTCTGCGTTACAACCAGACAATGTTCCTTCGACTTTTGATCGATGAGATGTAGAAGTAGCACACCAGTCCGCGACTATTAGAGCAAGGGCCCTTCAGTTAGGAAAACTGAGGTTGTTTATGACTGAGGCTGAGCTCTCTGTAGAGTTTATCAGCCCTGCGATTGTGGTCCGCCCTCACCCCCGCTGGAGGGGGTTGTATAGGGGTGTCGTAGTCATGATGTCAAAAACGACTATATAGGATTAAAGCCTCATTCAATCAGAAGTAATAGAGAAGTTATGCATATGCCACCAGAGAGAATTCTATTAATTACACCAAAATATATAAATATTTTATATAGAAAGTATCTAGGACGTATTTCATCTTGCGCAGGCTTTAAGTTTTACCCACTATTAAGACGTGCCATTATAAACCTTTAGCGCATTCAAATGTATTGAGTTGAAATTAAAACATGACATCAATATCGCGTTAAACACGTCATTACCGCTTGATAATAGTTATCAAGCACCCGCTCTTGGTAAGATTCTTCCGAAAAAGCGACAAAAGTAATTATCTGGTAATGTACTTTATTTTTTTGTATGTCTGGATTTTGAGGGTAACCGACAGAAAGATGTCTTCATTCTTTGTTTTGCTGTATTTTTAAAAACATAGATCTACATAGACGTTTTACATGTATTTCAGAGATACTTGTGCGATATTCTGGGGTTAAAGTATAAAATTTACATTTAAGCGCTATATAAAAACTAGGATGGTTTAAACCATCATTTTATTAAATCAAGCCAATTCATGTGAATAGTGTGGTATATGAAAAAGAGAAGACCTAGAGTTCACTAACACTAACGTTAGGAGACAGATATCCATGAGGTGAAAGTGTAAAGACATAAATATACAAAATACGATAAGTGTTGTTAAAAATGAAACGGTGGTAAACAATTGAAGAACACTAGCGGTTCAATGTTCAATATAAACAAGAATCCGACTCTAATGCGACTGAGCCTGTTTCTAATATAACTGTTGATATAATTTATCTAGCAAGTGATATTTATGATCTTAAGGCATTTTGGTGATGAGGCCAAAAACTGCTTCGTTTTCATAAAAAGAAGTTTATTAATTTGATTATTAAGACATAAAACACAACGCCTGTTTTCTGGATCTGTCAAAGTATCGTTATAGACGGAATAAAAAATGAATCATTCGGCCTTTCACATTCGGGTTAACCGTTGTTTAGCCGCATACACAAAATAACTGTGCATCTATGACACGATGAAATGGCAATAGACGAGTTTAATAGTTTTGTAGGTAACAGAAAAGCAGCAATACTCAGCTTTCATGTCGATGTGGCGTAGACTTGGCTGAAAGATGTTCTAAAAAGAAATATCTCATGTTTTTGCAACCTGTACAAAAACAAAAAGGAGCAAGTTGTAAACGGCAAAATCGAATTAGTATATAAAATGTCAATTACAAACATAAAAAATGATCACAAGCGTATTTGTTTTAAGTGGAAGCAGGCTAATCTCTAGAATTGATTTTAAAAAGCAAAATTGTTTAACAGTCTTAATGAATACGTCTCTCTCAGTGCAATAGGCAGATGTGATTCTGTTGTAATTGTTTAATTGTAAAACAGCATGAGCTTACTATTCGTGTTTATACTTATAAGTAAGTAATAATTAGGGTGGGCGATATGGCAAAAATATCATATCACGATTTTTTAGGAAAATCACGATCACGATTTTTTATCACGATTCTTTTTCAAGTTGGTTTTAATATTTTGCATGTGGCTGTTCAGTACAGCCAAACTAATGTCCCTATGTTAAAAACAAAGCCTTAGGTAACAAAAGAAAAAGAAACACAAACATTTAGGCCAGTGGCGAAGATAAAAATCTTTGTCATTATTTTCTTTGTTACACAAATTAATATTCTAATTAAATAAATAGTGCTTTATTTTTTCAGATGCAGTAGGTGTATTTAGCATTAGCATTGAAGAAAGTAATTCAATTAACAAATATTAAATTAAAACACTACATAGACTTCACTGAATAAATTATTGATTCTTATTAAAGCTACTATTAAAGTTCTCAGTCAGTGAGTGATTTTCTCCTTGTGTTTTTTTGTTTGTTTTATTAACACTAAAGGGATAGTTCCCTCAAAAATGAAAATGGTCTTAATTTACTCTCTCAAAATGTTTTAAACCCAAATAAGTTTCTTTCTTCTGTTGAAAATAAAAGTTATTTTGAATATTGTGGGTAACCGAACAGTTGCTGGTCCCCCTATAGTTTTTTATAGGTTCTCTCCTGGAAGTTAATAAGTTAATGGGGACCAAGCAACTTTTTGGTTACACACATTAAAAAAAATCGTTTTTTGTGTTCAGCACAAGAAATAAATTAATACAGGTTTGGAACAACATTAGAGTGAGTAAATAATGATAAATAATTTTTTTTTTTTTTGAACTATCCCTTTAAGGACAAGCGGCAGTACTATTTATTCCTGTCGCTTTTAGACCAGCACGCTCTCAAATGTTTGCTTTCACTTTAGACATAGCCTGTTTATGTAAGACTTTAGACATAGCCTGTTTATTGTGTGTATTTAAAAGTATTAGCATAATAAGACTCGAAAGATAACTTAGTCCAGTATTCAGGCGCTGTTTGACAGGCTTCTAGTGCCTGTGAGCGTCGGGGAATGCGCTCAGGAACGCGCACGTTAGAACAGCGCATCAGCACGTGAATTAAATGTTTAACCGGCAATGCTTATGCAAATAATGAACTTTTGTGAATGCAGTGTCCCGTAACTGTTACCTATTTATTAACGTGTGATGTGTAGGCTACGTCGCTTTGAGGCACCAGAACTGAACTGATAGAATGCACTGTAACACGATACTACGATATTTCTTCAAAAGCAGATCGTGGAGACATTTTAATCGTCCACGATTAAAAATCGTCATATCGCACACCCCTAGTAATAATTGCTTATATTAACAGCGTGTTAATACTTTGTGCGATTCCGCATCGTAGATAGAGGGAAAGTATAGTCAAAGTACAACGCTTACATTTTTAGTACAAACAGTTAGATTACTAATGGTCATTTATTCCTGTAAACACTAAATGTTGACAGTTCAAGAAAATGTCTTCGCCTAAAACAGACACACGGTCCAACATGCAAAATGTTGAACAGTGACATCTGAATAGTAATAGTCATCATTTGTGAACTTTATTTATTATAAACGGTGATTTTCAATCCTCCTTTCTTAGTGTTTTGGTCTATTGAATGACTGAATAAAGATTATGTTTTAAAGTGAGTCCATAGGCTAGAGTATGGTACTTTGCATCGCTATGGTGTGAAAAAATACATCCAAAGATTTAAGCGCTACTATTTACACGCACAGTTACAGCTCTTTTTTCGGACGCGTTTCAGAAAGATTTTTGTGGAGACAGAGGGAGCTGAAAGCGCACCCTGTTTAAATGTATTTATTTTACAAAAACACAAGGTTTTGATATTAATAAGAGTGTACACAAAAAAGAAGACCCTCTATAGTTTATAGTCATGTATTGCTTTTATTTATATGACCATTAATGATGGAGTATTTTAAGTCTATGGTGCAGCTATGTGAAAAAAAAATGATCAAAACGCAGGGGCGCGTTTTTGGTCCCCAGGGGGTTAAGTAAGGCCTTTATACACCACTAAACACATAGTTATGGATTTTATTGCATTTCTGTCAATAGATCCATAGAAATATTACACATTGAACCTTTAAGACGAGTAAAAAATAAATATTCGCTCAAGACCAACTTTACTTAAGCAGCATCATGGACCACAGAGACACATTGCGTCTCTGAAAATGGGCGGAAATTTTCTAAATGATACAACTTAATCTAAATAAGTGCAACGTAGAGTCGTGGGATTTCTTTTAATACAATAAAAACAAACTTTGACAACTTTTACAACAAGGCAAGATATCTCCAGACGCAGTCCTGAATCTCCGCCGTGCGACAGACCTTTCCTTGTGTGCCATCAAGCAGATGGCCTGGGCTGTAGTGTCAATTGCTGAAATGGTTGCCACGGAGAGTAAGAATTAGAATATGAACGAATATTGAACATTTGAAATTTATCAAACTGAACAGGTTTTTAGGGCTGAATTTTATAGACATGTATTTTCAAACAGCTAGTTTTTTTTTTGTTGTTCTGAATTCAAATTCTGCAAATGTTCAGTTTTAAAAAAAATACACATTCAAGTTTTCAAGATGAAGAAATTCGGATCTTCAAATTCAGCTTTCTAAAATTCAGTCTCAAAAATTCAATGTCAAAAATTCAGGTCTTACAGAAAGTAGGTCACAGGTCATCCACAGGGAAGAGTAGATGATCTCAGAAAAGTCGAACAGAGCATTTTTGCCAATTAGGGAATGTGTAAGCTGAATCAATAAGCTGAATGTGGTGGTGGTTCAAGAGGCTGCCACTCTCGGACTCTGATCATGAATCGCCCAGAGTGATTAACCATAGATGATTTTTTCCGCCTCAGCCGCCCCCTAAATTCACCTAAACACGGGTGTCAGTTTTAAATGTGCTGGGGACAGAGAGACATTCGGAAGTGCTGGGTACAAACTTGTCAAACTGTGCAGACTTTCTGCTCAACCCGTAAATAAATGCATCAATCCGCAAATTGTTGTTTGAGTGTTTCAATGGTCTAGTGGTAGATATTTTGCCAAGAGTGTCGGAGGGTTCTAATACGCCCTCGGTACAGTTTTTTTTTCTCTCATCAAAACAGAATATGTTCATCAGTGGTTACAGTCTATATCAAGAATGGGACATGTTTATTTTGTGATTTTACCAGAATGAATAGTGTCTCCATAACGGCGATAGATTAAAGTGTGCGTACATGCACGTCCAAGTGAAGACTGCGCGCCACAGAGAACACTGTATCCATGCAACTGATAGCAGCGGCAACAAGCGCTCTACTTGATTTCAAAAACAACATTTTTTAGCGCTATATCTCTTATTTAAACAACTAAATTAATGCTCTACTAGTTAACTGGAGATGTTTTATTGATGTTTAAAAACTTTTTGTTTTCCTATATATGGTGACTCAAGCACTGATGGATCAAGGAGCGTCAGTCCATCAGTGCTTGATCACCATATATCATATGATATCATATATCAAATTATTCTCTACTGATTGATGACTGACTCAGTAATAAAGACGGTCGAAATAATTTAACTTATGCTGCTGCTCACGGCCAGGGACTATTTTTTAGCTTTTGCTCGTTTTACCTCTTTTTTTTTTTTAAAGTCAAAGTGCTTAGATTTAGAAAGTCCTCTAACTCCAAAATTTCAGAGATACATTTAAAACTTCAGTGAGTTCAACATATATTTGCCAAACAACCAACACATATATACAGTATCTGATTCTTTGAATGCAAGGCAGTATAATAATCTTAGGAGATGTGAATACACGTTTACGTGGTTCAACTGATTTAAGTTTTGCCCATTTTGATGAAGCGCTGAGATTTCTTCTTTTTTTTTTTTTTTTTTCAGAGCTGGCTTGGGCTGGTTGTTGGATGTCAGACTGGTACACGGACTGTGAGCTGGCTTGGGCTGGTTGTTGGATTCCAGACTGGTCCACAGACTGTGAGCTGGCTTGGGCTGGTTGTTGGATGTCAGACTGGTCCACGGACTGTGAGCTGGCTTGGGCTGGTTGTTGGATGCCAGACTGGTCCACAGACTGTAAGCTGCCTTGGGCTGGTTGTTGGATGCCAGACTGGTCCACAGACTGTGAGCTGAACTGGTTGTTGGATTCCAGACTGGTAGCTGGCTTTAGCTGGTTGGATGCCAGACTGGTCCACAGACTGTGAGCTGGCTTGGGCTGGTTGTTGGATTCCAGACTGGTAGCTGGCTTGGGCTGGTCGTTGGATGCCAGGCTGGTCCACAGACTGTGAGCTGGCATGGGCTGGTCGTTGGATTCCCGACTGGTAGCTGGCTTGGGCTGGTTGTTGGATGCCAGACTGGTCCACAGACTGTGAGCTGAATTGGGATGGTTGTTGGACGCCAGACTGGTCCACAGACTGTGAGCTGCCTTGGGCTGGTTGTTGGATGCCAGACTGGTAGCTGGCTTGGGCTGGTCATTGGATGCCAGACTGGTCCACAGACTGTGAGCTGGCATGGGCTGATCGTTGGATTCCAGACTGGTAGTTGGCCTGGGCTGGTCGTTGGATGCCAGACTGGTCCACAGACTGTGAGCTGGCATGGGCTGGTCGTTGGATTCCCGACTGGTAGCTGGCTTGGGCTGGTTGTTGGATGCCAGACTGGTCCACAGACTGTGAGCTGAACTGGACTGGTTGTTGGATTCCAGACTGGTAGCTGGCTTTAGCTGGTTGGATGCCAGACTAGTCCATAGACTGTGAGCTGGCTTGGGCTGGTCGTTTGATTCCCGACTGGTAGCTGGCTTGGGCTAGTTGTTTGATGCCAGACTGGTCCACAGACTGTGAGCTGAATTGGGATGGTTGTTGGATGCCAGACTGGTAGCTGGCTTGGGCTGGTCGTTGGATTCCAGACTGATCCACAGACTGGTAGCTGGCTTGGGCTGGTCGTTGGATTCCAGACTGATCCACAGAATGGTAGCTGGCTTGGGCTGGCCGTTGGATGCCAGACTGGTAGCCAGGCTTGGGCTGGCCGCTGGATGCTGAGACTGGTAGCCGACTTGGGCTGGCCGCTGGATGCCAGACTGGTAGCTGGCTTGGGCTGGCCGCTGGATGCCAGACTGGTAGCTGGCTTGGGCTGGCCGCTGGATGCCAGACTGGTAGCTGGTTTGGGCTGGCCGCTGGATGCCAGACTGGTAGCTGGCTTGGGCTGGCCGCTGGATGCCAGACTGGTAGCTGGCTTGGGCTGGCCGCTGGATGCCAGACTGGTCCACAGACTGCGAGCTGATTTGGACTGGTTGGATTCCAGACTGGTAGCTGGCTTTAGCTGGTTGTTGGATGCCAGACTGGTCCACAGACTGTGAGCTGGCTTTGGCTGGTTGTTGGATTCCAGAATGGTAGCTGGCTTGGGCTGTTTGTTGGATACCAGACTGGTAGCTGGCTTGGGCTGGTCAGTTGGATGCCAGACTTGTCCACAGACTGTGAGCTGAATTGGGCTGGTTGTTGGATGCCAGACTGGTCCACAGACTGGTAGCTGGCTTGGGCTGTTTGTTGGATGCCAGACTGGTCTACAGACTGGTAGCTGGCTTGAGCTGGTTGTTGGATGCCAGACTGGTCCACAGACTGGTAGCTGGCTTGAGCTGGTTGTTGGATGCCAGACTGGTCCACAGACTGGTAGCTGGCTTTAGCTGGTTGTTGGAAGCCAGTCTGCTCCACAGACTGGTAGCTGGCTTGGGCTGTTGGTTGGATGTCGGTCTGATTCACAGACTGGTAGCTGGCTTGGGCTGTTGGTTGGATGCCAGACTGATCCACAGACTGGTAGCTGGCTTGGGCTGGTTGTTGGATGCCAGACTGGTCCACAGACTGTGAGCTGAATTGGGATGGTTGTTGGATGCCAGACTGGTCCACAGACTGTGAGCTGCCTTGGGCTGGTTGTTGGATGCCAGACTGGTCCACAGACTGTGAGCTGAACTGGACTGGTTGTTGGATTCCAGACTGGTCCACAGACTGGTAGCTGGCTTGGGCACCAGACTGGTAGCTGGCTTGAGCTGGTTGTTGGATCCCAGACTGGTCCGCAAATTGTGAGCTGGCTTGGGCTGTTTGTTGGATTCCAGACTGGTAGCTGGCTTAGGCTGTTTGTTGGATTCCAGACAGGTCCACAGACTGTGAGCTGAATTGGGTTTGTTGATGGATGCTAGACTGGTCTACAGACTGGTAGCTGGCTTGAGCAGATGGCAGGCTAGACTGTGAGCTGGCTTGGGCTGTTTGTTGGATTCCAGACTGGTAGCTGGCTTGAGCTGGTTGTTGGATGCCAGACTGGTCCACAGACTGGTAGCTGGCTTGAGCTGTTTGTTGGATTCCAGGCTGGGAGCTGGCTTGAGCTGGTTGTTGGATGCCAGGCTGGTAGCTGGATTGAGCTGGTTGGAGGATTCCAGACTGGTAGCTGACTTGAGCTGGTTGTTGGATGCTAGACTGGTCCACAGACCGGTAGCTGGCTTGGGCTGTTTGTTGGATTCCAGACTGGTAGCTGGCTTGAGCTGGTTGTTGTATGCTAGACTGGTCAACAGACTGGTAGCTGGCTTGGACTGTTTGTTGGATTCCAGACTGGTAGCTGGCTTGAGCTGGTTGTTGGATGCCAGACTGGTCCACAGACTGGTAGCTGGCTTGGGCTGTTTGATGGATTCCAGGCTGGGAGCTGGCTTGAGCTGGTTGTTGGATGCCAGACTGGTCTACAGAATGTGAGCTGGCTTGGGCTGTTTGTTGGATTCCAGACTGGTAGCTGGCTTTAGCTGGTTGTTGGATGCCAGACTGGTAGCTGGATTGAGCTGGTTGGAGGATTCCAGACTGGTAGCTGACTTGAGCTGGTTGTTGGATGCTAGACTTGGATGCTAGGTTGTTTTTTTACCATTTAACATTATTACTTATCTGTGTTGTACTACTGTCATGTTATCACTGTGAAGCTGCTTTGATACAATCTGTATTGTGAAAAGCGCTATTTAAATAAATGTGACTTGACTTGACTAGACTGTTCCACAGACTAGTAGCTGGCTTAGGCTGTTTGTTGGATTCCAGACTGGTAGCTGGCTTGGGCTGTTTGTTGGATGCTAGACTGGTCAACAGACTGGTAGCTGGCTTGGGCTGTTTGTTGGATTCCAGACTGGTAGCTGGCTTGAGCTGGTTGTTGGATGCCAGACTGGTCCACAGACTGGTAGCTGGCTTGGGCTGTTTGTTGGATTCCAGACTGGTAGCTGGCTTGAGCTGGTTGTTGGATGCCAGACTGGTCTACAGAATGTGAGCTGGCTTGGGCTGTTTGTTGGATTCCAGACTGGTAGCTGGCTTTAGCTGGTTGTTGGATGCCAGACTGGTAGCTGGCTTGAGCTGGTTGAAGGATTCCAGACTGGTAACTGGCTTGAGCTGGTTGTTAGATGCTAGACTGGTCAACAGACTGGTAGCTGGCTTGGGCTGTTTGTTGGATTCCAGACTGGTAACTGGCTTGAGCTGGTTGTTGAATTCCAGACTGGTCTATAGACTGGTAGCTGGCTTGAGCTGATGGCAGGCCAGACTGTGAGCTGAATTGGACTAATTGTTGGAGGCCAGACTGGTCCACAAGCAGTGAGCTCCCTTGGGCTGGTTGATGGATGGCTGACTGGTCTACAGACTGGTAGCTGGCTTTAGCTGGTTGTTGGAATCCAGACTGGTCCACAGACTGAGAGCTGAATTGGGCTGGTAGTTGGATGGTAGACTGGTCCACAGACTGTGAGCTGGCTTGGGCTGTTTGTTGGATTCCAGACTGGTAGCTGGCTTGAGCTGATGGCAGGCCAGACTGTGAGCTGAATTTGGCTGGTTTTTGGATCCCAGACTGCGAGCTGGCTTGAGCTTTTTGTTGAAATGCCAGGCTGGTCTACAAACTGTGAGCTGATTTGGGCTAGTTATTGGATACCAGACTGGACTACAGATTATGAGCTGGCTTGGGCTGGTTGTTCGATGCCGGACTGATCCACAGATCCCAGTAGGGCGGAACCCATAACGCTTCCCTCCCACTAAGTGACATAATTAATCAGCGGGGCCCAGAGAGAATCGAAGTCAGCTGATCGAAATTTATTAAATGCAAACATGGATTCCATACTGATGTGATCTGACAGTAGATTTCTGTACTGGGTAATGCTAAGATTGTTTTTAGCTTTCCAATTCAAAAGAATAGTTTTCTTTGCAACAGATAATGTGGTAAGGACCAAATGTGCTTTGTTGATCTCCATATTGATATCATTTAAATCCCCCAATAAACATAGCTTTGGACAGGTAGGTTTATTACAATTGAGCCATATTGATTAGTCCTCACAAATCTTAGTCCAGAATCTTTGGACCGAGTGTACAAAGCCACAGGGCATGCATGTAATCGTCTGCTTTATTATTTGTGCACTGCGTGCAAATATTTGATTGATTAAAACCCATCTTGAACATCCTTTGTCCTGTATAATAAGTTCTATGGAGGATTTTATATTGTACAAGTTGTAGATTTAAGCTGTCAGTCATATTGAAATTGTTTAATATTATTTCTGACCAAAACTGATTGGTGGGATTTAGTGATAGATCCGACTCCCATTTCGCAATTGGTAATGAAATTGTATCATCTATATTAGCAATAACTCTATATATTTTCGATAGTAGCTTTGGAGTACCAAGGCTCCTAAATTCTGTAACACTTGGTGGGAGTTCCAGGTTTATTTGATTAAGAGGGAATTTTTTACTTATTACTGATTTGAGTTGTTGATATTCTAAGAATCTGTTATTACTTATCCCATACTGTGAGGTGATTATTTGAAATGGTAAAAAATTACAGTTATGGATTAAATGCTCTAAATATTTAACTCCTTTGTTTTTCCATTGAATAAAATTGATCATATTTTTGTTTAGCGTGATATCAGGATTATTCCATATAGGGGTGAGTCTACATGGGATCAATGAAGAATCTGATTTTTTAAGAAATTCCCACCAAGCTGTCAAACAAGAGCTGATGTTAATGCTCTTAAAGCACTTATGAGATTTAATATTTGAGCTGAAATACGGTAGATTAGAAATTTCCAGATTGCCGCATAGTGCTTGCTCTATATCCATCCATGTTTCATCTAATACACTGGGTTTGAGCCATTTAGAAATATACTGTAACTTATTTGCTATGAAATAATGATGGAAATTAGGTAAATCTAGTCCACCCCTGTCTTTAGATTTCTGTAGAGTTTTTAGGCTGATTCTAGAGGGTTTATTCTTCCAGAGAAATTGAGAAATGTGTGATTCTAGTGATCTAAACCACGTATAGGGAGGTTTCGTAGGAACCATGGAAAACAAGTAATTAATTTTTGGCAAAATCATCATTTTTATTGTGGCAATTCTACCCATAAGTGAGATGGGTAGAGATTTCCACCGAGCAAGATCGTCTTCTATGGTCTTCAGTAGTTGAGTATGATTTAACTTTATTAATTCTGACAGTCTGGAAGAGATGTTTATGCCAAGATATTTTATGTTTCCTGATTGTAATGCTATACTGGATGGCCCTTGAAACCTACAGTTGATCGGTAGAACTGTGCTCTTTGACCAGTTAATAGAATAATCAGACAAAGATGAAAACTTATTAATTAATGCAATTGTTTCAGAGAAAGATGTACATGAGTTCTGAAGGAATAATAAAACATCGTCGGCATAAAGACTTATCTTATGTTCATTCTTTAAGGACCAAATACCTTTAATATGCTGACTTTGCCTGATTGCCATTGCTAAAGGTTCTATAAAGATGGCAAAAAGTGATGGGGAGAGAGGGCATCCCTGTCTAGTGCCTCGCTGCAGATTGAAACTAGGAGAGATTTGATCATTTGTCCTAACTCTTGCATTAGGGGATTAATATAAGATCTTAATCCAGTTAATAAAGGTTGATCCAAAGCCGAATTTACTTAAAGTAGCGAAAGAAATTTCCAATTAACTCTGTCGAAGGCTTTTTCCGCGTCCAAGAGATACTATAATTGTTTCTAAATTATTAATGTTAGAATAATCTATTAAATTAATAAATCTACGCATATTTGTAGAGGAGTGTCTGCCTTTTATAAAACCCGTTTGATCGAGGTGAATTATATACGGCGTTAATTTCTCTAATCTTCCTGCTAAGGTTTTGCAAATTATTTTAAAATCAACGTTTATCAGTGATATGGGGCGATAACTAGCTGGTAATGTAGGATCTTTGCCTGGTTTTAACAATACGATAATGTTTGCAGAGTTCATGGTTGGTGTTAAGTAGTTTTCTTCTTTAATTTGTGTGACCATTTAAAAAAAAATTGGAGCCAGAATTGTCCAAAATTCTTTATAAAATTCTATTGGGAAGCCGTCTGGACCGGGAGCTTTATTGCAAGGCATATGTTTAATGGCTTCATATAGCTCTTGCCACTGTAAGGGAAGAGTCTAAGGCCATGACTTGTTCTTCATTTAATTTTGAGAGATTTATGTTGTCCAAAAATTTCTGGATATCGCTGTCTGATGGATCTAGTTGGGATGAATATAGAGTTCTATAAAAATTTCTAAAGGTATCATTTATTGCATTGGGCTCATGTATGATATTACCTGCTAAGTCTTTAATTGAGTTAATTGTTGATTTTTCTTTATTAGTTTTAATTGGTTTGCTAAAAATTTTCCAGATTTGTTGCTGTGTTCGAACTGTTCCAAGCGTAACCGTTGTGCCATAAACTGTGTTTTCTTATTGATTATTTCGTTTAATTCAAGTTTAGCTTTCCTTATTTGCTTAATTGTCTGTACTTCCGGTGATGTATTATAGATCTCCTCTAGTGATTTAATTCTTAATTCTAGTTCTGATATATTTGCATTTTCCTTCTTTTTTTTATATGATGCAAAAGAGATTATTTTTTCCTCTCATCACTGCCTTCCCTGTTTCCCAAAGGATACCTGCTGAGATTCCTGGTGTATCATTGTTTTCTAAATAGATGGACCATTCTCTTTTAAAATAACTGATAAAATCAGGGTCTTTAAGCAATGCTAAATTGAATCTCCAATTCCTAGAGGGTAAGGTAATTGATTTATTCCTCAGGTTAAAAGAGACTGGGGCATGGTCACTCACGGTGATCGGGTGAATTTGAATATCAGATAACTTACTCACTAAAGAGTTGCTAACTAGGAAGTAATCTAATCTAGAGTATGAATTATAAACTGAGGAGAAAAGAGTATATTCTTTAAGATTAGGGTGGTAGAACGCCAGACGTCACATAGTCCCAGGTCTTCCATATATTGTTTAACTGTATTAACAGATTGCCAGTTTCGATGATTACCTGCATTACTAAGCCTGTCAGCCAGTGGGGTCCATTACCATGTTGAAGTCCCCTCCAATAATCAATACACTGTCTGTATACTCAGACAGTGAGGTGAAAAAAGAATGAAAAAAGAAGGGTCATCAACATTTGGACCATATACGTTGGCTAAGCACAGTTTCATATTCTGAACTAATAAATTAACTACTATAAATCTCCCTTCAGGATCTGTAACTATGTTGAAAACTGTGAATTTGACCTTTCTATTAATCAAAATGGCAACCCCTCTCTGTTTAGAGTTATAACTGGAAGAAAAAATGTGCAGGAAACTGTACTGTAGAAAACTGAACGTATTTAACATGCGAGTCTCCTGTAAGAACACAACATCAGCATTTAAGTCGTTTAATCGATTATGAATTTTTAGCCTCTTCTCTCTGGTCCCGGCCCCATGTACATTCCACGTAATAAATCTGAATGTGTTCATGCTCATAGTGATGTTGTATGTTGAATGTTATCTATAAGTGTGTGTGTATGTGTAAATGTGTAAATGTGTGTATGTGTGTGTATGTATGCGTCCATATATGTGTAAATGAGTACATGGTGTGTGTAATTATGTATCTTTCTTTACATTCATGTGACTCTATCTGTACAATATGTCTGTATGTATGAATCTTATACAGATACCAGTATGTTTCTGCATGTATATTCTTTGTATAAATGAAGTGTCCTGGGGAGTTAGAGCGAGGAATAGTGTGCAAGAATAATAAGAAAATAATACAAGAAAAGGAAAGAAAAAGAAAAAAAAAAACTGGAAAAAGAAATTAAATTCAGAAAACATTACAAAAATGGTTCTTGACAACCTAGAGACTGGCAGTGTTATATTAAATAGATATAACCATCAATTAGCATATGTAATGTATTAAACCCTGCGAGTCTGACTAGCGTAACTCTCTCATGTAAACTATATGAAGAAAAAGAATACATATCTGGTTTCAGTAGAGCCAAGGGGTAGTGTTCTGGTCTCGGTGTAGCTGCCCATTTACATACAGTTTGTCCACCGAGATGACAGCGCGGGCTCCTTCCTCCAGGAATTTCTTCCTGATGGGGAACAAGATCTTACAGACGCTCCAGTATTTCTTTAGGAAACTGATCATTTATACTGTAGTCAGTACCCCGGAGCTGTCTACCGCAGCGCTTCACCTCTTCTTTTCTTTATGCAGCACAAATTTAGCAACTATGGTACGCGGTCTTTGCCCTGCTGATCTTTTTGCACCCAGCCGATGTACGCAATCAAACTGAATGGCCTTGGCCTCAACTTCTGGAAGTTTCAGTTGTGTATGCAGAAAGTTTTTAACAGTTACCTCGGCATTTTCTTCAGGTTGTTCTGGCAAACCAGCGATCACCAAATTATCCCTCATGCTCCTACCCTGCACGTCTAGAATTGTTTATTTCATTTTCTTATTTTCTACTGAGAGTCGAGTTACTTCTTCGTTCAGATATTTCACAGAATCCCGGAATGAGCTGTTCTCGCGGCCAGAGATTCCACCTGCTTTTGGTTAAATTCCAGAGACTCACGTAATGCCTGAATTTCCCGGTAAAGGTCCTCAAGTAGGCCAAACCGTGGATCAAAGCTGGATAATTTCTCTTCTATGGAAAGCAAGAAGTCCGTCGTGTCGCTCCCGGTTCGGTGATGTCGGAAAAGATTCCCGGGGAGTCTTGGATTTGCCCATAACAATCAACATTGGTAGCTCTCGTCAATAAAGCTCGTCAAGCTGGCTAAATCCTCCTCCCTGTGATCCAGGATTGCCGAGTTTAATGTTTTAAATTACTTACTTGACTTGATGTATTATTTTTATCTCTTTCGTTAATTTATTAAGCAATTGTTGTTTGCTTGCTTCAGAAGCACCGCCATGTTAGATGCCAAGTCTCGCGTTACAGCATTACAGCGCCCCCTCTGCTCGTTTTACTTCTGAAAGTTGCACTAATAGGCCTACATTTTTTTCAACTTTAATATGATTATTTTAGTGTAATCATTTTAGAAAAGCAAAGGTAGACTACTCAGGGCTATAGTTATAGTAGAGTATATAGCCTGATGGTGGGCCGTCACTCAGAAGACTATGTTGTATTAATAACATAGTGTGTCTTCTGAGCCTATCCTATCTTTATACAGTGACAAATATTTTGAATATCAAAAACCAGGACACTCGGCCTGGCAAACAGATACTCAAATGATAGTTTACTCAAATATGCCTTATTAGTTTCAACACATTTAAAGTAGGCTATGCCTCCTCTGTATTTATAGAATTTTTTTATATTACAAGACACAAATTCAGATAGGCTTCTCAGGTTACTCAACATGTTTTATTATGAAAGGTTTCAAAAATAATGAATGAAATAATAATGAGAAATAATGTACTATTACTGTATTAGGAAAATAAATATATACATAATAAATAACTAAAAGAAATATGACACATACCAAGGTGGCCTGAACTCTGCCTTAAATATGCCAGGGATGGCTGCCGATAGGCTGTCACACCCATCACTCACCACAATTAATAGGGTGAGATCTAATCCACCCTGCCACATTGGCATTAGCACAGATCTGTGTCAGAGCAAAGGCTGAAGGTAGTTAGAAGAGGCAAGCCATACTCAGGCCCTGAAGTCGCCCGGGAGTGATTAACCATGGATGATTTTTTCTGCCCCAGCCGCCCCCCAAATTCACCTAAACACGGGTGTCAGTTTGAAATGTGCTGGGGACAAAGAGACATTTGGAAGTGCTGGGTACAAACTTGTCAAACTGTGCAGCCTTTCTGCTCAACCCGTAAATAAATGCATCAAATCCGCAAATTGTTGTTTGAGTGTTTCAATGGTCTAGTGGTAGATATTTTGCCAAGAGTGTTGGAGGGTTCTAATCCGCCCTCGAGTACACTTTTTTTTCTCTCATCAAAACAGAATATGTTCATCAGTGGTTACAGTCTATATCAAGAATGGGACACGTTTATTTTGTGATTTTACCAGAATGAATAGTGTCTCCATAACGGCGATAGATTGAAGTGTGCGCAGTGCACGTCCGAGTGAAGACTGCACGCCACAGAGAACACTGTATCCATACAACTGACAGCAGCGGCAACAAGCGCTCTATTTGATTTCAAAAACAAAATTTTTTAGCGCTATATCTCTTATTTAAACTAACTAAATTAATGCTCTGCCAGTTAACTGGAGATGTTTTATAGATGTTTAAAAACATTTTGTTTTCCGATATATGGTGACTCAAGCACTGATGGATCAAGGAGCGTCAGTCCATCAGTGCTTGATCACCATATATCATATTATATCATATATCAAAGTATTCTCTACTGATTGATGACTGACTCAGTAATAAAGACGGTCGAAATATTTTAACTTATGCTGCTGCTCACGGCCAGGAACTATTTTTTTCCAGCGGAAGGTAGGCTTTTGCTCGTTTTACTTATGAAAGTTGCACTAATAGGCCTACATTTTGTTCAACTTTAATATGATTATTTAGTGTAATCATTTTAGAAAAGCAAAGGTAGGCTACTCAAGGCTATAGTTATAGTAGAGTATATAGCCTGATGGTGGGCCGTCACTCAGAAGACTATGTTGTAACATAGTGTGTCTTCTGAGCCTATCCTATCTTTATACGGCGAGCATATTTTGATTATCAAAAACCATGACACTTGACCTGGCAAACAGATACTCAAATGATAGTTTACTCAAAGATGCCTTATTAATTTCAACACATTTAAAGTAGGCTATGCCTCCTCTGTATGGATAGAATTTTTTTTATATTACAAGACACAAATTCAGATAGGCTTCTCAGGTTACTCAACATGTTTTATTATGAAAGGTTTCAAAAATAATGAATGAAATAATAATAGAAATAATGTATATTCTGTATTAGGAAAATAAATATATAAATAATAAATAACTAAAAGAAATACCTCCAAATTTAACAAAAATAGCTCTCACAAACTTACAAAAACAAACTAACAAAATATATTTATATCTTTGGTTTTCTTCCTCTTTATCCTGTTTTTCTTCCTCAGCCTCCTTGTTTGCCCATCTATATTTTGCTTTAGAGCTGATCTTTTCTTGCAGTTTTTTGAAAACCAGGACATTTTCATCACTTTATAAAAAACAGCCAGAACGACCAGGACAGAACATGTAAACAGGACATGTCCTGGGACAACAGGACTGTTGGTCACCCTATATCTGTATATCCTCCTGAGGCCCAGAACGTTAAAAAAAAATCTTCTTCATGTATTCACATTGTTAAGACCATAAGAAACAAATGAAAAAAACAAACAAACAATATTTTATTCATATGTTATGCTATGACCTCTGTAGTGGACACATGACTCGATTGTTTAAAAAATAAAAATGACATGAAATTATAGGGAAAAATAATGGCAATAATTGAAAATCGATGATCATTTTTATTATTTGTTTAAATTACATTTATATCTGAATTGATGTCAAAACCTAGACTTTAAAACATCAAAATATTAATTTATTAATATGTATTAGTGTACAAAATGACACATAAACATCGTTTCCTATTGTTTTTTGCCTGGAAACGCTTCCAAACACCGCTTGCTGTGTCGCATGAAAAATAGGCGTCCGTTCTATTTTTAGCCGCGCATGTCTCCTAAATTACATGTCTCCATGTCTCCTAAGTTAGAACTTGGCAGTGTCCAAGTTCTAACATGGGAGCCGAAATAATCAAGCATGTGTGATACGGCCATGAAGGGGTTGCCCAAGCCAAGCACTCAGGTTCACATCGGATTACACGATAGATGTAGAACGCAGTGTAGACCGGACGCGAGCAGAGCGACGTGACCCGTGAAATCCCCAACAGCACACGGATTCCCCATCCTATTTCTGACCAAGTCCCAGCTCTTTGCAACAGTTGCTTCAAGCACTTTAGATGCTTGGGGTCTTCACCACCCTGGCCGCCCAAAGGACTCTCTGTTTGCCCTGGCCGCCTGATGGACTCTCTGTTTCACCCTAGCCGCCCGATGGACTCTCTGTTTTGCCCTGGTCCCGGCTTAAGCCCTTACCCCTTGTTCCTGTCCATGGACCTGGCCCACCATTCCTCCTCCTGATCCTCCACCGTTCCACCTCCCTCCTGAATTCTTGTGTTGTAGTTGTTTTCGTGGGAGCGTCTGGTAACCACTCCGTTTGGAACTCAGCTACTCACTTAGACCACCAGTATTGGCTTAACGCAAGCATCAAACAAAAAAAATCAAACATTTTTTCCCCGCAGTCCACAGAGATAAACCGCTGAAACCGCTTGATACACCAAAGAAAACAAACAATTAATTAATGAATTAAAAAAAAAACCTGACCCGTAAAAGTCGTGATTAAATTTACCTTTCCAATGGTAGATCGCTGAGACGCACAGAATACTCAGCTACTCACAGCCTCGTTCATAACAGACAGACCGTAATTGTACCGGTGTACTATGATGAAAACAAAGGTTACCGAAGATCAAACCAAAACTAAAAGTAATCCGTTAGCAGTAACATACCTGTGATGAGGACTGCCTGCACCCAACACCGATGTTGCACAAACCCGGACCCTGAGTCTGGCTAACACACATACATTTATACTTTAATAATTTACGTGTAGTAGCAGTAACATTAGCCAAACAGCTTGGTACATAAATCCAGCAGAGATGCTGTGCACGCACCAAGACAAAGGTGACAATGACACATACCCAGGTGGCCTGAACTCTGCCTTAAATATGCCAGGGATGGCTGCCGATAGGCTGTCACACCCAACACTCACCACAATTAATAGGGCGAGATCTAATCTACCCTGCCACATTGGCATCAGCACAGATCTGTGTCAGAACAAAGGCTGAAGGTAGTTAGAGAGGCAAGCCATACTAGGAAAACCAGACAGATTTCATAAAATCGAAATAGCTTACAATCACACACATATGCACACCACCAATCTCTATATCAAACTTCTATATCTCCCACCACACACCTGTGCGGAGGAGAAACCATAATGTAGTTTCAGTTTTAGCTTTCCATTCTCCTCCTCCTCCGTCCAGTCTAGTCTTTCGGAGATCTCTGTCCATCTGAAAACATGTGGTAGGCCGGCCTTGTGGAATGTTTTAAATGGCTCCCAGATGTGAATGTTAGACAGATTTAACCCCTCCCTCTCCCAGGAGAAAGAATTGTCACAAACGCTCAAGATGCTAATTAGCCTTTATGCTGCTCTAAAAGCATAATATCGCATGTCTGGCTATGATGCTTCTACACATCAGCACCTGGCTTCTTTTTCATGCAGCCTTTTGAAACTATTTTGCTTTTATGCGTGTTTTTGCTACTGAAGTAGTTTGCAAATTGGGGGCAGTAAAAAGCTACTCTTTATCTCCAGGCACTGATGCTGGGCTGTTGTTGACTGATGACAGAGGCTTACCCACAATCCCTTTCGACATCAGCGATCTCCATTGTGCTTTTATGCTTTTATGAGCCATCTTTCTGGCACTGTGCATGTCTTACAATTTATAGAGAGACCTATTAAGAATCTGTGCTCAAAGATGTCAGCAGCAGGCTAATGGAATGCCTCTCACAAATCACATCAGTCTCATCATCAGTGTCAGGTAGGGTGCACCGATACTTTTTTGAAAAACGAGTACGAGTACTTGCATTTCAGTAATCGCCGATACCAAGTACTTAATAAAAAAAAAGGAGGCTTCTTGGGTCTGACTTTTAACACATTGGAATGTGAAAGAATGTCTGAACAAAGAGGAAGGCATTCCTTTGGTGTTTAAAGACATTTACTTGATATTCTTAAATGGTTTTTATGTATGTGTGTTTTTCCCCACATCACCGTGAAATATCTTTGTTGGTTGCAGCATAAAACAGAAATTAGAAATAACTTCTGTAGGCATTGTAAACAGAAATATATGTTCCTTTAATATAACATAATGTTCCTTGATGTCTCCAGAATGCTTATTGAACGAAACACCCGAATATGCACAGAGATGTAAAGTAAAGTGTATTGTTAATATGTTTTACTGCCAAGGAAGATCGAACTGTTTCAATATTAGCCCATTGAACACACCCCCTCCCACGAGGAGCGCGTGCTCTGTGAAACAAAGAGCAATAAACCAAGAATTTCCCGCTGCAACATCCATCTCCCTGATTGGCTCAAGCCAACAGGAAAGGGATGGATGTCTCCAGGGGATAAAGGCAGCGCGCCAGCTCCGCCTAACTCTCTCTCACAATCTGATCCTCTCAAGAGAACATGTGATCACGGAGACTTGATCCAACCATGGATCCCTTCTTTTGTTCGTCTAAAGTCTCATCTTCTCCTCAAATGGACTACCAAGTTCGTTCCCCAGGAAAGGAAGTGGACTTCGCCGAACTATTTCCACGGGTAACGTCACCTCAAAGACTTTAAGCCTTTCAAACACTCGCGCCGAATGCCAAAGAACGCCACGTGACTCCCCACGGAACAAAGGGGCCACGCGCGAGCGACCATGCGCGCGCCAGGACGGGATGCGCTCACGCGCTCCACGGAACGCGCGCACACAGGAGAGCCTCTCCATGCAACCGTGCGGCCCCAACCGGGCCTTGCCACGAACCCGCGACACACACAGACCAAACATGTTGTGCAAGTATAACGCTACCTTCTTTTAGAGCTTCTCAGAAGCATAAAGAAAGTGTTTTCGTGGTGTTCAGAAAGATTAATTGACTGTTTGGTGACTGTAACTCCCTCTCTCTACCCTCACCTCTCTCTCTCTCTCTCTCTCCAACTCACTTATTGTCTAACGCCCTGCGTCGTCTTAGTTTGTGTTTAATGTTTGTATATACACTCACCGGCCACTTTATTAGGTACACTTGTCCAACTGCTCGTTAACACTTAATTTCTAAGCAGCCAATCACATGGCGGCAACTCAGTGCAGTTAGGCATGTAGACATGGTCAAGACAATCTCCTGCAGTTCAAACCGAGCATCAGTATGGGGAAGAAAGGTGATTTGAGTGACTTTGAATGTGGCATGATTGTTGGTGCCAGAAGGGCTGGTCTGAGTATTTCAGAAACTGCTAATCTACTGGGATTTTCACACACAACCATCTCTAGGGTTTACAGAGAATGGTCCGAAAAAGAAAAAAACATCCAGTGAGCGGCAGTTCTGTGGGCGGAAATGCCTTGTTGATGCCAGAGGTCAGAGGAGAATGGCCAGACTGGTTCGAGCTGATAGAAGGGCAACAGTGACTCAAATAACCGCCCCTTACAACCAAGGTGGGCAGAAGAGCATCTCTGAATGCACAGTACGTCGAACTTTGAGGCAGATGGGCTACAGCAGCAGAAGACCACACCGGGTGCCACTCCTTTCAGCTAAGAACAGGAAACTGAGGCTACAATTTGCACAAGCTCATCGAAATTGGACAATAGAAGATTGGAAAAACGTTGCCTGGTCTGATGAGTCTCGATTTCTGCTGTGACATTCGGATGGTAGGGTCAGAATTTGGCGTCTACAACATGAAAGCATGGATCCATCCTGCCTTGTATCAACGGTTCAGGCTGGTGGTGGTGGTGTCATGGTGTGGGAGAATATTTTCTTGGCACTCTTTGGGCCCCTTGGTACCAATTGAGCATTGTTGCAACGCCACAGCCTACCTGAGTATTGTTGCTGACCATGTCCATCCCTTTATGACCACAATGTACCCAACTTCTGATGGCTACTTTCAGCAGGATAATGCGCCATGTCATAAAGCTGGAATCATCTCAGACTGGTTTCTTGAACATGACAATGAGTTCGCTGTACTCAAATGGCCTCCACAGTCACCAGATCTCAATCCAATAGAGCATCTTTGGGATGTGGTGGAACGGGAGATTCGCATCATAGATGTGCAGCCGACAAATCTGCGGCAACTGTGTGATGCCATCATGTCAATATGGACCAAACTCCCTGAGGAATGCTTCCAGCACCTTGTTGAATCTATGCCATGAAGAATTGAGGCAGTTCTGAAGGCAAAAGGGTGTCCAACCCGTTACTAGCATGGGGTACCTAATAAAGTGGCCGGTGAGTGTACATGTATCATTGTAACGTAGTAAATTGCTTACTTAGTTGCCTTATTGAATGCTATAGTGAATACCTAATTAAATTATTATATCCATCTCGACTGATTTACTGAGTTGCTCCTAATAAAGTCCCTGAAGTGTTGAGCGAACGCTGCAAGCTTTACAGCACTAGAAATACCTAAAGGGTATGCTTTATAGAGTTGGAGGATTAAATTCTTGTGGCCAGGGAATTTGATCTCAAAACTCTATAAATTAATTGAGCTAATTAATTTTACTTGTCTTGTAAAACGTGGTCTGTGCAATCCATTACAATTAATTTGTGGTTAATTGCAGAGACACACAGGTATGCATATAGGTAAAATTGATATAAGCCTTCCTAAATGGAAGATTTATTAACATGTAAGACCGGTCTGATCCAAATCTGTATGAATAATTATTAATTATCAATTATTAATTATGATATGCAAATTCATATACATTTTATGATATAAAAGTCTTTACATGAATGGTGGAGAATGAACGGCCATTTCAAACTTGTTTATGAGCAATCAGTTTCAGTCCAAATGTGTATATTGTTATTTAATATTGTTATGTAATATTTAATATTACACGCGCACATCGGAGTGAACGCTTTGCGAACTCACGATATGACTGAGCTGGGCACGAAAGCCGCCTCAGCCAAGCATATTTAACAAGCTGCTAAATGTTCAAACGTTTTAGTCACTGTTAAATTGCTAAAAGTAAACTGCAGTTTCCTTAGTATTAAATTTGTTCTGACACAGATGGAAGAGAAACCTCTGGACATAAACATTTTTAATAATTTTAACTCCTCTGTCAGAACGAGATTCTTCTGACATTGGAAGACAAGATATAGTTAAACGATGATTCTTTCTCTATTCTTAAAAGGCCTTATCTTATATTATAATCGTTAGAAAAACGATGAGCTCCTGGTTGAAAAAAACATTGACTTAGCTAATCAAATGTATAAAAAACCGCATATTATCATAAGTGCTATGTGATAAATGTTATTTGGAGTTTTTGAAACAGATGGATAATTCCTGTTTCCCTTCTGCACAGCGCAGCGAAAAAAGAAAATCCTGCCAAATGTGTTTGTAAAATATAGCACCAAAAGAAATATCCAAAACTGTACATTCTAATCATTAACGGTAGTTGTGATAAATGTCATTTGGAATTTTTGAAACAGATGAGCAATTCCTGTGTTCTTTTGCACAGCGCAGCGAAAAAGAAAATCCTGCCAAACGTGCTGGTAATATATATAGTACTGAAAAAGAAATCCGTCGAGATTTAAATTCCGCACTATTCGTGATTATGCAGAAAATAGGTGTGTAATTCGCTGACACGTCCCTCTGAAACAATCACATTTGAAAGCGGGCTGGCTATAACACTACTGCCAAACACTAGGGTGCACCCTTGAGTGTTTTCCAGTATTAGATGACCTCCAGCCCCGACTTAACCCTCCATGAGCGCAATAGCGCCCTCGTGTGGACACTAACAGCTAGGTCATTTCTTTCCTCAAAATTCTGTCAGGAACACCCTGCTTCCTTACTGAATTTCGAACTAGTTTCCCTAATTTTCAATGCATGTGCAATCTACAGCCTGTTTCATTAACATGATTTTCCTTGCCTTGACTGTGTGCACTTGTTTTGAATTTGGTTCAAACCACATTTGAACTTGAAATTCAGAATTAAGTCTCAACAGTTTCTGATGACCACTTAGGAGGAAAGCGCCCCCTTGTGGCCACCCCCTTTCTAAGTCATCACCTAACATCACTGTTCTGAATGGCTCTCTCTCCCAGTTGGTTCTGTTTTGGTTACTATCACTGATCCCTCACTCGTAATCGTGATTATCATCAAATATAACACCAACCTTTAATTTCCTACACTTATTAAAAAAATTTGGTTTGAAACAAACAAATTTCAAAGTGAATTTGAATTAAGTCTCTCATTTCCCATTGGGAAATTGCTTTATGGCTTTATTTCTATATTTCCATTTCAAATTATTTTTAATAATTTTGATCTGGTTTTATTACAACTGTATCCTTACTAATCTAAAGGTTACTTAACCCCTATGCATTTGCTCAATTTGAATTGTATTTAAATCAGTTTGAATGCACTTCAAATCAAGCTCTCTGTCAGCCAGATTGACCACTAGGAGGAAGGGACACACACCCTTAGTGGCCAAAACTCGCCACTACAGATTGCTTCCTCCTGTGCTCCTCCCGCTGCACTTAATGCTATCTCTTCCCTGTATGGAGGTTGGGTTATTCTGATAATTGACATTGTCACAATTCCCTTTTGTGTTTATACCATAGACTTTAGTAAAGCCGTTGCCTTTGATTTTTCAACAAAAATAGACACTCAACTTGATGTAGATAGAGGAGCTTTAATTCAAATTGAGGCACACTTGTTCTTCATCCTGTTTTGTGTTTGTAGGTAGAAATCTCTCAAGTGCTGTGGTGATGTGACAGTCACCTTCGCTTGGGGTCCGGCTGGCTGGTTCGTCTGATCTGCGCCACCATCGCTGACTGACCGCAGGTCTCGTACTTTCCTGTGTCTTTCTGTTGATGCGGCCCGCAACACGACACCACCAATCTGGCACCGCCGGTTGTGTTCAAGGTCAAGTTGCTTGAAAGGGCGCACCTCGGTACAGATGCACGAAATGCCCGGGACACTGCTGTCAGGTGTTGGGGGGTGACAGAGGGACCAGCCACGAGGCTGACTCCAACCGGGATGACCTCATTTCACCCCAGGCAAACTAGAAAAAGGTATTAAAACCCATCCACTTAATATTAGCCACCGAATCTAGAGATTCCCCTGATATTTGAAGTGGTTGGCTTCCTCCGCCTCTCCAAGCCACAAACTGCAGGCTTTAGCCTCACAAACTGCCTCTTTCACTTTTTAACACTTCTTGTGTACTATTAATGCCATTTCATTACAGGCCTCCCCATCTTTGATGGTTGCATGTTACTTCAAACTTTGCTAGCTTGCCATTGCTCTGTTCTGTTGTGCTCTGTTCCCTTCAGTTCACCTAGAGACAGAACCTCTCTGACACACCAAGGAAAGCTGAAGAATAGTTTGACAACCAAGTCGTTAGCATCAACAGGTGACCCCTAAGCTAGCGCCCTGTCAAATCTTCATTCAGACCCATGATGACCTACCCAAATTGTCCCACCTAACGGTTTAACTGTCTGCATCAGTTAACCAAAATTTTCATACACGGCCTAGCCGGTATTATAGCTCGTTAGACGTAGTTCGAACTTGCATTGGTCTCTCTGTGTGTGTTGTGTTCATCTCGCCCACAGTGAAGCCAGTATGTTCCAGTCCCACAACCCGCGGGGACAACCTGGAGACATGGCCGAGATTCATGACATCTCCATCCCTGCCCAAAGCCACCGGTTACTCAGAGCCCCGAGCCAAGAGCAACTGGACGCAGACGTGTACACGCTGATGGCGCACAAACCAAGCCAAAGCTCCTACGACAAAGACTGGGCCAGACACGTCGAACCTCGCCTGACCAGCTCAGCGCACACGCACGCTCCCGCAAAAGGAGCCGCATCGCCCTGGAGCACAAGGTTGCAACGCCGAGGATGACAATGACCCCGAGCTACAGAAGGAAGTAAAAGACTTCAAACTGCCCTGTCTAAATCTTCTACACAGACTGAAGAGAATAGTAGAATAGTAGGAAGAAATCCACGAGAAACTCAGACAAAAGTGAAGACTCTTGCAAAGAGCAGAGGCGGAACTTAAAGAGATTCGAAAGCCACGGCCTGCGAAGAAACGCGCAAGAGGCCCGTGTGACCATCCACAAGCTCGTTCAGCAGAGACAAGATCTCGAACATGAACTTGATCCACAGAGTTGCAAATACTCTTATAGACTACAGCATGACCGGAAAAGGGGAAACACACACCACAAGTCTCCCTGACTAGTCTCCCTAAATGGCTGCACATTTCAGCCAACAACACAAGAGCTGAAAGGGGAGGTGGGAAAGCCCGCCTTCCACCACATCTCTGAAAATCTACAAGACATCGACTTTCCACCGGCTGTCTCCAACCGGTGTCTGACACGACACCGACACCCAGCAGAACAGACCCAGGAGGGCCTGTGCTACCACCACCGGCTCCGAACGAGTTTGCTGTGGAACTTGCAGCGAACCTATAACTGAGGAGGACACCAGTTTCAAGAAACCTCTCCTCCTATCCCGTCAGTCACCATAGTTCTCCTGCCCCCACGCAAGGCCCACTCAATGATGCGTGAAGGCCCACTCAGTAAGAATTCCTAAAACCCCAAATTATTCTGAACTGCAACCCAGAAGACACTGCACGAACGCAGTGCAAGACTATGCTAAAAGGTCCTTGATCAACATCGGACGTAGAACTTTTAAAAAGTAGATGAAAATGGGTGTTCAAAGAGTTGCAAGACTCTGCGTTTGTAGAATTAGAATTTTACTAAGTTAAGGAATCTTACCTAGACATGTAAGCCTCAACGGCGACAGACTATGCATGACTCTTTTGAAACAAACAGTTTCTAGATGTTGTTTAGAACGGTACCGTTAAACATTTCACGACAGTGAAGAGTCACAGAAAACACCCACTCCATACTTTGCCTTGACGACAGAGTGTAGTAAAATCACCCGAAGTTTAAATTACTGTTAATCAACAGGCGTGCACTTGACCATCGCAGTCCAACTAAAACACTACGTGCAATACGCATCTTGATAGCTGGCTTGCCTAAATACAGATAAAACAAATAGCGGGAATTGACATCTCTACTTTGAAAAAAATTTAGGCCTTAGACTCCCAACTGGTATCAGGGACTTCAGCATTAAAGCGTAAGTCTGTGTAACAGAAGAATCATCTCAGCAGCTTGTAATCTGTACCGATATCTTTTCCGCTTTGGAACAAACAAAAAAAAGGAATCCAAAATCGCGGTATAAGTAAACCTGTTTCTGACGAAGACAGCTCAGGACAGATTTATATGTATGTAGACCTGGGCGACGCTCCCCTTCTACAAAGTAAAGGCCTTAATTTTATTGTTAGATTGATGCAATTCACCTAAATTTTAGCTGCTTCTACAAGCAGAAAGCTACTAAACGATCAAAAGAAGTAACTCGCGGAAAAGTCAGCATTCATGCATGAGAGAGACGTAACTATATATGCTTAGGAAAGCTAATCTATTCCCTTACTCTGTAAGCAAATAGAACAAGACAAGCTTTGACTTGCAGCAAATCTATTTCCTTACTCTGTAAACAAATAGAAGACTGTGAAGTAAAGAGCAGAGTTCCATGAGAAAATTAGCAAATGCCAAAACACATTTGCGTTTTACTTAATGCAACCAAGTTCTTGAAAATCATAAAGTATAGGTGCCTCCCTTTTAACCCGTTAAAACATGCATGATTCATGTAAAATACACAGACATTCTTCAGGTACTGTTGAATTGCTCTGACACCCTCTGGCTCCCATGACAACTTGTCACAGGAAGTGCTAACTCTTAATGTCACTTTTGTAAACAAACCAGCCTGGGTGGCTAAGCTAACCTAGCCTAGCATCAAGCTAACTTAGGCTAAGCTAAACTGACCCATCACTAAGCTAACTTAGGCTAAGCTAACCTAGCTTAGCATCAAGCTAACTTGGGCTAAGCTAACCTAACCTAGCTCCAATCCAATGCAGGCTAAGCTGAATAACCTCCACAGTTAGCAGTTAGCATTATTTTCTTGAACCCTTAATCACCGCTGTGTTCCACAGTGCAAAGTATTCTAGAATACTTTCCTCAACACCACTTAGGGTTTCTAATTATTCACTTTCCGTGTTTGCAATTCTTATTAGCCAAAGTTTACCCTCACAGGGTTAGGAATACTCCTTGCTAACCATTGAAGACTAACTTCACAGATGCCCTGTTAATTAAACTCAAGTTTAACTGCAGGTAAACTGCGTAACTAACTACAGAAGAATTTGTATAACCATAGGAATTTTTCGTCGGCATGTTGACTAAACCTTTGGAGGAACACACCCAATGTGGTCTTGAACACGCAACCGCTACAACCCACTATAGAGTGTTGATCAAAGCAAATCCAAAGTTTAGCCACTAATGCCACTGATTATTCTCGACTTCAGATCATTCCCATGTTTTGATCATTTTATTTCCTTTTGCTTTAATTTTAATTTTATTTTTCCTCGTTAATTATTTCATTCCTTTGACCTTGATAATAATAGCAAGCAGCTATTCCCTTGTCCATTAGGTCCTCTATATGATTTAATTCCTTTGCCTCTCTTGTCCGAGTGTGGTTCCATTTCCCATAGGGCCCAGAAAGGAAGCAGACACCCTTATTTGTTATTTTGGCTTAGTTCCAGCCAGTGCACTCGTTTTGTGACCCTCTAACACAAGTAATCTCAACAATTTACTAAAGGCACTACTAGAGTCCTGAGGATCGACAATAAGCAGAATTTAAATAAGAAAGCTGTCCTTTCCCCTATTATCGTTCACGCCATCGAGCCATAGTGAACCACCAGCTAAGTCCAGAGAAATAATTTAGTCATAAGAACCACCTTACGTCATTTATTTCATCTCGGCTATGTCCTTCCCAGGAAATACCCTCGGAACCACACAAAACTTAGCCCCCTAACATTCGCAGCTAAGATTAGGACACAAGAGACACTTAGCTTTATGCTTAAATACTTAACGAACCTATTAAGCAGTAGTTCTGAACTTTTAGGGCCACGCATTAATCACTCACAACAAGTGTGCCAGAATGCCACAGAGCCCCTGCGTAACCTGACCTCAACCTCCCAAGGAACCACTGCCACAAACCACGGCATGGCTCCAAAAGGATTTGACCAAGCTAACCAGAAAAGCCACGACATGCAGACCAGACTGTCACTTGCAAACTGTCTAACCAACCTGACTGCATGAAACAGATTCTGCTCGATATGGATTACGTCCAGTCGTGAGGTGCACAGCTTCCTAGCTCGTCAAACAGAGACTGCCAAAATGGACTATCAGCTGTTGCAATAAGCTTCGATCGCTTAACTCCCTGATCCAGAATCAGACCAAAGGTTCTCACCGCCGTGGACATCAAGCAAGACCGACTTGAAACTCCACCGACTCCGACAAACCACCAGGTATGGAAAGGATGCCAATCTCAGAACTTTGTTTCTTCGAAGCTTGCATCCCACAGTGAGTTATTCCGTAAGCACCCTGGCCTGTCCCTGTAGCATATCTACCATAGCTACGAGACCACAAGCTCACATTACGCAAAGACTTTGTCCGAAAAGACTGGGTAAACACCCTCAAACTAACCTGTCTCTGAGCACGACTCAGAGCTGCCTCTAGGAGGCACCCCACACTTTCACTGAGAGTAAACCGTTCCTAGCCAGCAGAGGGCAACACAACAGTCCTGGTGCTCATCGACCGCACCAGAGCAAGAGCTCTGAGCCGCACCTCATCACCAAGAGACTCAAGCCCAACCAGCCCAGAGCGGTACCCCTCTCAACACGCCACTGGTAAGCACAAATCTGAGCACACATCAGATAACAACAGTGCAGCCATGTCACTGACAGCAAAAATCCTGAAGGTGCTGAAAGAGTTTCTGCACAAGATCTCACAAGAAGGACAAGCCAGACATGCTATGTCTCAGCGCAAGACCCAAACAGACACCCAGAACACTGCTCGTCAGCATCACACCACAGAGCTCACTGCCACTTCACAAAGTGACAGCACCAAGCAGCCACCACAACTGACAGCTGCACAACCTGAGCATGACCACCCGGTGTCCCACACATCAGCCCGAACGCCAAAACTTCTGGGAAACCTAATCAAAAGGGGTGGCACGAACACTGCCTAGCCACCTAGAGACTATGATTTGAGCCTTGAAACACTGCTAGACACTAGCTCAAAACATCACGCTATTGCCAGCCCAACTCTTTAAAAGACTCAAACAGTCAGAGCGAACTCTCAAATCCCAAACAGGTGAGCTGAAGGTGCAATCCTACAGCCAAAACGACATCTGGCTCAAAACAGGTACCTCCCGTTCACCCAACAATTGGTCCCTAAGAGCCTGATTTACCCAGTGTACCGATCACAAACGATCACGTACGCACTTCTGAGTGGCCAAGATCTGTTAGATCGTTATGAGCCTTTAATAGACTTTAAACAACTGAATGTCTGAGCTCAAGTTCAAGTACCCCTCCCCCTCCAGTCACACAGGTCAAAAGAACCTAACTGGCAGGTCACAGAGGTCACAAGAACTCCTGCAGCCAGCCATAAAGGCACAGCCTCAGCACCAAATGGAAACGTGAACTTGCTACCCTGCACCTTTCAGCTTACCAAAAACTGGGACTAACCAAATTAACTTTGAGACAACCACCTCTCAACTCCTCCAACCACCCAAGCCGGCCGTCAACCACAACAACGGCAGCTCACCAAGCACATGCTGCTAAACGGCCCAACACTTGAAATTTATGCACCTCGTGACATCACTCCGCCACGGCTTGTGCTGCCACAGTACAAAGGGGGATATGCCAGCCAGTGTATGCCTGTCAGGCACCATGTGGGCTGCACACCGCAGCACCAGGACATCTCGGCATCCTCAAAGGCATCAGGCTGTCCCAGCCGACAGCCACTGAAATCTTTCTTCCCTTTTCTCTCTCTCTCCCCTGTCTCTGTTACAGGATGCTGCTGCTGTGGTCGTCTTCCTGTGCCTCCAGCCAACCAGAGGACAACTGCAGTCATCACCAGGTCCGACATCACACAGCATAGGGTCGACTACCACGCAAGCAGAGCTAAATGGACACCCACGCCGCTGCTGTCAGAACGCAGTCAAACACCGGCATGTCCAGCAACAAAACGAACTGAAATCCTTCAGCCAAAAGGTAACTCACAACACAGAGTGCCTCCTCACAGACCATCAAGAAATTGAAAGGAGCTGTGACAGATCCACAAAGCTCACGGCATTCTACTGAACCAGACAAGTGAACTCCAGCGAGACAACTGTTTACTGTCTGCCAGAAGGACTTTGCTCAAAACTCAGCATCCGGCAGCCTTTGCTCCGAGACTCGAGCTACCCTGCTTCAACTGAGCCTGAGTCAAGTCCCATCCTTTACGAAACCCATGATTTCACCCTGATTCCAGAACTGGAATTATGAACTGTGAAAAACGGGGGTGCCCAGCCTGAACTGAACTTGTTCCCAGCAACATAGCTCTCCTAGCTGTGTTTCAACTGAACACCTGCTACACTGCACTGCACCACTGCATCACCTGTTGTCCAACCCTGGACCGCAGCTGATTCTGCGCTGGGTACCTCTACGGCAATCAACGCACGTCTTGTCACTTGACATTCACACTCCACAAGAGACTCAACAAACGCAAACCTCCACAGCCACCACTGGACCCTCAGGAAGAGGGTACCACACTGGAGACTGCGTCCAACCTCATCAAGCTGAGCCCGAACCTCAGCCTCAGCCACCACCTGCTACCTGACTTTCATGATTCACCTGCCATCCGTCCATTGCGATGGGTGTCTGTTCGACTGGAAGTCCACGTAAGGACTTCATCTAACGAAAAGGGGGAGATGTAATGATTTTGCCAGACTGAATCAACCGTCACATTGGAATGTGAAAGAATGTCTGAACAAAGAGGAAGGCATTCCTTTGGTGTTTAAAGACATTTACTTTATATTCTTAAATGTTTTTTATGTATGTGTGTTTTTCCCCATGTCACCGTGAAATATCTTTGTTGGTTGCAGCATAAAACAGAAATTAGAAATAACTTCTGTAGGCATTGTAAACGGAAATATATGTTCCTTTAATGTAACATAATGTTCCTTGATGTCTCCAGAATGCTTATTGAACGAAACACCCGAATATGCACAGAGATGTAAAGTAAAGTGTATTGTTAATATGTTTTACTGCCAAGGAAGATCGAACTGTTTCAATATTAGCCCATTGAACACACCCCCTCCCACCGAGGAGCGCGTGTGCTCTGTGAAAACAAAGAGCAATAAAGCAAGAATTTCCCGCTGCAACATCCATCTCCCTGATTGGCTCAAGCCAACAGGAAAGGGATGGATGTCTCCAAGGGGATAAAGGCATCGCGCCAGCTCCGCCTAACTCTCTCTCAGAATCTGATCCTCTCAAGAGAACATGTGATCACGGAGACTCTGATCCAACCATGGATCCCTTCTTTTGTTCGTCTAAAAGTCTCATCTTCTCCTCAAATGACTACGAAAGTTCGTTCCCCAGGAAGGAAGTGGACTTCGCCGAACTGATTTCCACGGGTAACGTCACCTCAAAGACTTTAAGCCTTTCAAACACTCGCACCGAATGCCAAAGAACGCCACGTGACTCCCCACGGAACAAAGGGGCCACGCGCAAGCGACGGACCATGCGCGCGCCAGGACGGGACGCGCTCACGCGTCTCCACGGACGCGCGCTGCACGCGCTCCCACGGAACGCGCGCACACAGGAGAGCCTCTCCATGCAACGTGCGGCCCAACCGGGCCTTGCCACGAACCCGCGACACACACAGACCAAACATGTTGTGCAAGTATAACGCTACCTTCTTTTAGAGCTTCTCAGAAGCATAAAGAAAGTGTTTTCATGGTGTTCAGAAAGATTAATTGACTGTTTGGTGACTGTAACTCCCTCTCTCTTACCTTCTCTCTCTCTCTCTCTCCAACTCACTTATCGTCTAACACCCTGCGTCGTCTTAGTTTGTGTTTAATGTTTGTATACATGTATCATTGTAAATGTAGTAAATGCTTACTTAGTTGCCTTATTGAATGCTATAGTGAATACCTAATTAAATTATTATATCCATCTTGACTGATTTACTGAGTTGCTCCTAATAAAGTCCCTGAAGTGTTGAGCGAACGCTGCAAGCTTTACAGCACTAGAAATACCTAAAGGGTATGCTTTATAGAGTTGGAGGATTAAATTCTTGTGGCCAGGGAATTTGATCTCAAAACTATAAATTAATTGAGCTAATTAATTTTACTTGTCTAAAACGTGGTCTGTGCAATCCATTACAATTAATTTGTGGTTAATTGCAGAGACACACAGGTATGCATATAGGTAAAATTGATATAAGCCTTCCTAAATGGAAGATTTATTAACATGTAAGACCGGTCTGATCCAAATCTGTATGAATAATTATTAATTATCAATTATTAATTATGATATGCAAATTCCCCTTGATCAGACCCGCCCAGAGTCTTTACAACTTTATTTTGGGTGGTCCCCCAACAGACATTCAACTGACTATAAGTAACTTGGTGACTACAAGTAAACGTATTCTCCTAACACAAGGCCATTCACTTTGAAATAGTTCCATACCAGTGCATGCGCGGGTTGATCCAAAATGAGCGGGTGCCTGTGGTCACCAAGGTTACCCGCAGTTAGGGGTCATCCAAAAATATTTTTAATGATGATTCGGGTCGCGGTCGGTCGGGTCGTTTGGAAAAAGATGCCAATTAAACCTTTGTATTTATATAGTACTAGATACAATTTTCTATGAAATATATAGGCCTACACTTTATTGGCTGAATAACTGGCACGAAGATGACACACAAGCTCAGTCTAAACAGTTCTCGGTTCTGTCCTGGTGACCCGAGAACCGCTGTACCTCTGCGTTCGGTAGTACGCGGATGCGCAGTATCATCGTGCTCATCACTTCTCTCAGCAGTGGCACCAGCATGTCTCAGTTCAGTGAACTGCTGGAGTTACTGGAGTAAAATATAATTCGGGATATTGTGTTATTTCGACTCGGAGGGACTGTCAGGCATGTCTGAAAGTGAGTAACTTTAGTAACTTGTGGATCAGCACTGACGCAAGACGCGAACTGTTTCAAACGATTCAGTTCGATTTAGTGTACTGGTTCGACCGGTTCATTAAAAAGAACCGGTTCAAAGAACGATTCGTTCATCGAACCGGCCATGTCTATGATCACTAGTCTGCAGAGAGATGGAGGCGGCAAGAGAAAAGGTGAAGACTGGGGAGTGGAAGCTCCGCAAATACACAAATAGAAAGAGTAAGTGTGGGAGACATTTACCGAAATAATGAAAGATGATGACCAAAGTGCTGGCTTTGTTATGTGTAGGCTACGTCTTCTTGCGATGCTGTGTTGTTACACATCTATGGCCCAATGACGCTACGATGAGCATGTACTACTTTAAAAAAAATACGGTCAGGAAGCGGGTCGGGTACAATATTTTCTTACTTTTTTTGTGGTCCGAGTAGCGGGCGGGTAGTTGAAAACGTCGGTAGGGTGCGGGTTGTTACATTGACCCGCGCTTAACTGTTCCACACGGCTGACATGTCTCGTCTCGCCTCGCCATCTCCCCGCTCTGAGCTGCAGCCGGGGCCTGGGGGCGGGCACTCGGCGCCTGTGATTAACCCATTTCTCAGACCATGGTATCGGTCCCCGGCATCGGGGGACTTTTAACGAGTACGAGTATTTTAGAGAATGTGGTATCGAAGGCCGATACCAGATACCGGTATCGGTGCATCCCTAGTGTCAGGGAAGCTACTTTGAAACTGTAGTTTACCAAACTACAAGCTATTCATCATTTCGGAAAAAGGGGTTAAACTAGAAGCAGTTATGTACACTACAAGCTATGTTGTAGTGTACATAACAATTGCCAAAAGAATATATAAATAAATATAAAATTACTTTAAAAACAATGAGGATATAATTTTGAGTCACAGTAAATAAAATGTTCACATAAATTACACTTAAATGCTTAACAAATAGATCCAAATGACAATCTCATTTATCATGGAGAAAAAGAGAGAAAAAAATACTGTAGCTAATATCACTATTAATGCTGGCGTGACATAAAAAGGCAAGAACATGTTTGAGGATTCACAGAAACAGTTCACTAAACTATATAATGTCTTCATAGGGTAGGGACTTGGTTCTATGCATTTGGTTTTTGATTGGATTTTTAGAATGGGAGTTGGGTTTAAGTGGACTAAATGATTGGGAGAAGCCTAGTGAGCTGCCTTGCTGTATACATATAAAGCACTCATGTAAAGCACACAAGAAATGTCTTCGGATACATATGGTAACCCTCGTTCCCTGAGCGAGGGAATGGAAGCGTAGGCTTAACTGACCTATAGGAATCTCGCTAGAGAGCCAATTTACTTTGAGTGAATCAACAAGCCAATTCACATTGGCGTGCAATCATTTGCAACACCCAGGTGAAAAAGAAGTGTACTTGAGTGCACTAAAAAAACACTTAAATACAAGAAAGTATATTTGTAGTACATTCTTTCTTTTTGTGCTAAATAAAAGTGTAAAAATTATACAATATAAATACACTAATTTAAAGTATACTTTTACTTAAGTAGTACTTAAGTGTAATTGCTAAAGTATATTAAATACCATTGATATTTTAAATGTATTTTTAGTGGAATTTTTTTGCCTTTAAATATATTTCTAAAAAGTATACTAAAAGTACATTGGAAATAAATATATGCTTAATTATACTTTTAAGAAATATGTTAAACACAAGCATATTTTTAGTATATTTCTAACAAATGCACTATAAGTACATTGGTAATAAATATATGCTTAATTATACTTTTATGAAATATGCTAAACACAAGCATAATTGTAATATATTTCTAAAAAGTATATACAATAGTACATTGGTAATAAATATATACTTAATTACACTTTGAAGAAATATGTTAAACACAAGCATAATTTTAATATATTTCTAAAAAGTATATACTATAGTACATTGGTAATAAATATATGCTTAATTATACTTTTAAGAAATATGTTAAACACAAGCATATTTTTAATATATTTCTAACAAATGCACTATAAGTACATTGGTAATAAATATATGCTTAATTATACTTTTATGAAATATGCTACACACAAGCATATTATTTTAATATATTTCTAAAAAGTATACTAAAAATACATTGGTAATAAATATATGCTTCATTACACTTTGAAGAAATATGTTAAACACAAGCATAATTTTAATATATTTCTAGCTAATGCACTATAAGTACATTGGCAATAAATGTGTGCTTTATTATACTTTTAAGAAATATGCTAAACAAGCATATCATTTTAATATATTTCTAAAAAGTATATACTATAGTACATTGGTGATAAATATATGCTTAATAATAATTTTACGAAATATGCCAAATACAAGCATAATTTTAATATATTTCTAAAAAGTACAAGTACTGTGGTAATAAATATATGCTTTAATTTCATTGTTAAGAAATATGCTAAACACAATCATACCATTTTTATGAAGTTTTAGTGTATTTAAAGAAAACATTATGTTGCTCTTTGTGTAAGAACATAACAAAATGGTTAAGCTTTTGAGTATGTTTAAAGTACTTTTTAAACACTTAGGCCTACTGCAATATATTTTAATATTTATATATATTTATAATATTTTTTTTTTTGGGGGGGGTACATTTATAACAGATAACAGATTTAGATGTGATTATTCTTCTCATGCGTTTTTGTATAAATTTTTTGATAGTCCTGTTAGTTTAAATTAGGTTTAAGAAATGTATTTATCTTATTAAGGAGGGACTTTTATTTTGACGGGGGCTAAAAAGGAAGTAAGGGGAGAGCACACGGTTGATGGCAGGAAAAGCAAAAGGGAGAGCATGCAGTTGAGTTTTGAAGGCTATTAAAGTTTAACAAGCACCCCGGAAAAAGCACACGGTCTGTATATACATTTGTTTATGGTTTGTTGTTATTAATATCTTGATTTTACTGTATGTTATTGGTAATATAACGGAGAGTGAATTTGTATGAGTCGTTAATGCAAGCTCTTGTATTTCCTTTTTTCAGCTTTTACAGTGATTTGTGAGGTGATTATTGAGATAATTATTGGAGTGAAACGGACTCAACAAACTTCATCAATATCAGTAAAGTTTTGTCCATCATTCGGAGAGGTCTGCTACATATTAACATTTGTCAACTATTATAAAGCATTGCAATAAGCCTACTTAAAATGAAAGTTATTCACTTTTGCTTGTAATTCCCACAAAGTAACGAACCTTTGAATAAGGTTTAAAAAAATTAAAGTATTTTTCAATAAAGGAATGCTGTTTGTTTGTACATTACATACCTGTGCTGTATCTGTGGAATCCTTTTAAACTATGGGTTACATTTTCTTACAATAGAAAAATTGAAGCTGAAATAGTATGTTAAAAGCATATTTTAGTTCATCTTCAGTGTGTCTAAAAATAGCATAGTTAAGTTGATCTTAAGTTTATCTTAAGAAGTACTAAACAAAAAACTTTTAATTAGTGTGGGCAAATGTAGCACTTTAAGTACATTGGATGTATTTGTATACTTTAATGAAATGTATTTTAGTGTACTTTTTTGATAGGAATACACCTTAAGTATAATTTTTATATATTTATGTTATTATATTGTAAGTTATTAATATAATTAAAATGCATTAAAGAGGGGTTTTAGTTATCCTAAAAGTGGTAACAAAATATTTTTTTAATGTTTACATAGTAGATTAAAAATATATTTAAGTTTATTTGCAGTGTGTCAAAATAGTACAGTTGAGTACACTTAATTGATCTTAAGTTTATCTTAATAAGTACTAAAGTTAAGATTTTAGTATATTAAGATTGCGCAAAAATAGAGCACTTGAAGTACATTATGGAAGTGTACTAAGTGCACTTAAATAAAATGTTTTTAGTGTACTTTTTTGACAAAGGAATACACCTTAAGTATAATATAAATTTATTTAGAAAATATTATTATTATATTTTAAATAATTTATTAGTATAATTAAAATGCATTTAAAATGGGTTTTAGACATACTAAAAGTGGTAACAAAATATATCTTTTTAAAGGTTGAAATAGTATATTAAAAATATATTTAAGTTCATCTTCAGTGTGTGTCAAAATAGCACAGTTGAATACACTTAGTTGATCTTAAGTTTATCTTAAGAAGTACTAAAGTTTAGCTTTTAGTATATTAAGTACAAAATAAGTGCGCAAAAATAGAGCACTTTAAGTACATTATGGAAGTGTACTAAGTGCACTTTAATAAAGTGTTTTTAGTGTACTTTTTTGACAAAGGAATACACCTTTAGCATAATATAAATATATTTAGAATATATTATTATTATATTTTAAATAATTTATTAGTATAATTAAAATGCATTTAAAATGGGTTTTAGATATACTAAAAGTGGTAACAAAATACATTTTTTAAAAGGTTGAAATAGTATATTAAAAATATATTTAAGTTCATCTTCAGTGTGTGTCAAAATAGCACAGTTGAGTACACTTAGTTGATCTTAAGTTTATCTTAAGAAGTACTAAAGTTTAGCTTTTAGTATATTAAGTACAAAATAAGTGCGTGAAAATAGAGCACTTTAAGTACATTATGGAAGTGTACTAAGTGCACTTTAATAAAGTGTTTTTAGTGTACTTTTTTGACAAAGGAATACACCTTTAGCATAATATAAATATATTTAGAATATATTATTATTATATTTTAAATAATTTATTAGTATAATTAAAATGCATTTAAAATGGGTTTTAGATATACTAAAAGTGGTAACAAAATACATTTTTTAAAAGGTTGAAATAGAATATTAAAAATATATTTAAGTTCATCTTCAGTGTGTGTCAAAATAGCACAGTTGAGTACACTTAGTTGATCTTAAGTTTATCTTAAGAAGTACTAAAGTTTAGCTTTTAGTATATTAAGTACAAAATAAGTGCGCGAAAATAGAGCACTTTAAGTACATTATGGAAGTGTACTAAGTGCACTTTAATAAAGTGTTATTAGTGTACTTTTTTGACAAAGGAATACACCTTTAGCATAATATAAATATATTTAGAATATATTATTATTATATTTTAAATAATTTATTAGTATAATTAAAATGCATTTTAAATGGGTTTTAGATATACTAAAAGTGCTAACAAAATACATTTTTTAAAAGGTTGAAATAGTATATTAAAAATATATTTAAGTTCATCTTCAGTGTGTGTCAAAATAGCACAGTTGAGTACACTTAGTTGATCTTAAGTTTATCTTAAGAAGTACTAAAGTTAAGCTTTTAGTATATTAAGTACAAAATAAGTGCGCGAAAATAGAGCACTTTAAGTACATTATGGAAGTGTACTAAATGCACTTTAATAAAGTGTTTTTAGTGTACTTTTTTTGACAAAGGAATACACCTTAAGTATAATATAAATATATTTAGAATGTATTATTATTATATTTTAAATAATTTATTAGTATAATTAAAATGCATTTAAAATGGGTTTTAGATATACTAAAAGTGGTAACAAAATACATTTTTTAAAAGGTTGAAATAGTATATTAAAAATATATTTAAGTTCATCTTCAGTGTGTGTTAAAATAGCACAGTTGACTAGTTTATCTTAAGTTTATCTTAAGAAGTACTAAAGTTTAGCTTTTAGTATATTAAGTACAAAATAAGTGCGTGAAAATAGAGCACTTTAAGTACATTATGGAAGTGTACTAAGTGCACTTAAATAAAATGTATTTTACCTGGGCAGCTGCGCGTCCTCGTACAGCGCGGGTACTGAGCGAGCGGCTGTGTGATTGCACTTAGTTTTTTGCTGAGGAGCCAAACTTGGAAAGCTGACCCCTAGCGGGCAGCAGCAGATGTGGCGAGGGGACCTACGTCTCTCTGTTCCCACCCTCAGGAGCGAGGGTTACCATATGTAACCGAGACGTTCCCTAGAGGTCAGTCACTACAATGTAGGTCAGACTGACCTATAGGAATCCCTACCAAAGCGCCATGATCGCTGCACCCATCCAGCGCCCCATGCAAGCCTCTGCATCTCCTCTTGCCTGGAAGGATGATAGGAGGAGGGTTACACAGAGAGTGTCTGACACTGTTGTTCTTTTATACCCCATACAGTGAGACTTGGATAATACTGGAAAAGCGTGCCCTTTTTTAGAGGGAGGGGAACGCTGCGGAACCCACTTTCTTCAGAGAGTAATGTGGAAAATACATATGGACTAACCCGAAGGCTGTAATGCATATGAATTAATGGGTGACTTGGCCCAAGGGAAAGACCACGGGCTTCCGACTTCAGGAGCAGTCGTGGAACATATACACATATAGGATCCCGAAAGGTCGCACATATGGAACTCAGCCTGAGTCTGGCTCTCAAGGATTCAGTGGACAGGGGCCTGGCTCTGGACGCTCCGCCATGTCCGGGCCGAGGGGTGTTGGTGGACTTGACAGGTTTTTCACTCTGGAGCAATAAGGTTGCACAGTAGGGTGCAGCAAGCCGACAGAGCCGGGCCTCTCAGTGCTTCTACCCGTTTAGGGTGAGAACACGGGAGGAGACCGGCTCTACACGTAGGCTATAGTATCTAGCGAACGTGTTAGGTGTTGCCCAGCCCGCAGCTCTACAGATATCTGTTAGCGAGACGCCACGAGCCAGCGCCCAGGAGGATGAAACACCTTTTGTGGAGTGTGCATGCAACCTGAGAGGGAGGGCACGCGTTGAGCTCGGTAAGCCAAGGCGATGGCATCCACTATCCAGTGGGCCATCCTCTGCTGGAGACAGCTTTCCCTTCTGCTGGCCTCTGTAACAGACAAAGAGCTGACCTGAGGTGCTGATGCTTTGAGTTCTGTCCATGTACATACGCAGAGCGCGAACGGGACAGAACAAAGCCAGGGCTGGGTCTGCCTCCTCCAAGGGCAGCGCTTGCAGGTTCACTACCTGGTCTCTAAAGGGAGTGGTAGGAACCTTGGGCACATAGCCAGGCCGGGGTCTCAATACCACGTGGCTGTCACCCGGCCCGAACTCTCAGGCACGATCTGTCGACTGAAAATGCGTGCAGGTCTCCGTACCCTCTTGACAGAGGCCAATTCAACCAGTAGCAAAATCTTCATGGAAAGAAGCTTTAGGTCCAGTGATTGCAAAGGCTCAAAGGGAACGTCCTGAAATGCTCGGAGCACCAGGGAAAGATCCCAAGAGGGTATGGAGGGGGGTCAGGGAGGATTTAATCGTCTCGCCCCCCAAGAAACCTGACGACCAGGTCGTGCTTTCCAACTGTTTTGCCATCAATGTGGTCGTGATAAGCTAAAATAGCAGCAACATGGACTTAGAGGGTGAAGGGAGACAGTCTTCGCTCCAACCCCTTGCTGCAAGAAGGAAAGCACGGACCTTATCGAACATCTTCAGGGGGTCTCTCCGGCGAGGAGCACCACTCGAATGAACAGGTTCCACTTCAGGGCGTAGACACGTCTCGTGGACGGTGCCCATGCTGAAGTGATGGTGTTAAGTACCTCTGGGGGTAAGTCACCGTAGAACCTCGCGTCCCATCCATGGACCAGACATTTCCAGAGGTCTGGACGCAAGGGTGCCATAGGGTGCCCCGTCTCTTAGTCAGAAGATCTGAAGACTAAAATTTCATCTTTTAATATTATTTCATTATTAAATATTATGTATCTGTATTATTGTTCTTTATTAATATTTATAATCAATGTATTATCTTATGGAGTTTCAAAGCATGAGTTTGAGAGCATGAGAGATAACATATGTCAGGGGAAAGCTATATTCTGCTTAGAGGTATGTGTGCAATGTAACATGTTCACTCAGCATAAATGTTTCCACTGATGTAAGTGTATCACAGATGTACGACCAACAAGGATAGTTCTTAATATGGAAGAGAATCGTGACATGTTAAACAACTGTATGTATGACATATACGTTCTAAGTTGAGAAGCTCAGAGCAACACGTTTGTTACCTTACAAGGAAGCTGTAAGACTGTATGTGATGTATAAAACTAAAGGTCTCTGTACTCCGGGTCAGAGAGAAACACGAGAGAACGATGTAGGCATGACCAGATGAGAGGAACAGAGAAACATATAGACCTGGCATGAACTCAACATTTTGAAGTTTCTCTCCTGACATATATATAATAAAACTTTCTTGGCAAGATAACTGGTGTCCGGTCCCGTAAATTGAATAATAACGGGGAAACACAAGAGGCTTTAATTCCGAGTCTACATTTGGCGTCACCACGAACAGGATTGCATCTTCAGGCATTTGTCTTAGTCATTCAAGGTAAGACTTTTACTATTCTAAAAAATAATTCTAAGTCTGCCTGATGATTAGACATTGACTGAAAGTGCTTAAAAGAACTGTGATTTAAAGTACCAGTTGTGTTGCCAATGAATATATATGTCAGAAAAAAAAAATAATAATAATAATTTATATAATTTGAATTTGATGTGGCTTATTTGAGTTGCTCTGTTCAGAAAACCTCTGAAATATTGAATGATGCTGGGGAAGTCTTTTTCATTTTTGAAAAGACTTTAGGAAAAGTGGATCTTTTTTAGAAAAAAGACCATTTAGTCAAATATTTGGAATAGCAGTAAAACGATTTAGCAATTCGCTTGGCATGACTGGCAGGTGGTTGGAATATGGCGAGACTGTAAAAACTGATGGCAGAATAATCTCTAAAATATTTCCAACACACCAAAGAATCGTTTTAGAAAACGAGGATAGTGTGTCAAAGCAGTGATTTATAGCGGTTTAAAGTGGCGGGTCTGTGCTATAGGAGTACAGGATACCGTATTTAGAAATACAGGTGCCCTAAAATTTTAAACACGCTGGATTGAACCCTTAGAAGAAGGGTATCAATGGAAATAGGAGCTAGAATTGTGTGCATTCTGATTTTGACAAGAAGCTGTTCAGTGTTGAGAGGAAGAGACTGATCTGAGAGCAACTTCAAATAAACTAAAATAAATAAAGAAATAGAGGAAACAAATACACAAAGAAAACAAATTATTAGAGTTAACCTTTTTGTTTTTTTGTTGTTTTATTCCCCCTTCTTGTTCTTTGAGTTATAAGAGCAGCTGGAAAGGGTCAGAAGGAGAGAAGCAGAGAGAGAGGGGCCTCCCTGGAATTCACGTACAGTAGCTATACATCCACCAACACACACACACACACTTACTCCCAAAATATCCCTGCTGTTTGAGACTGACAAATAATTTAAAATGCCAGAAAGCGGTTTTAACAGTAAAACAATAGCTGCTTGGTACCTAGAAAGAAAACAGAAAAAACAAGCTAAGCTTTTGAAAAAAGGATTGGATATTAATGCATCTTTGGATGTGCAGCTAAGCTGGTTTGATTCTCAAAAAGACTCCATCAAGTCAAAAGCATTTCCAATACTGGCAGCTCATTGGATTGTGAAACAAGGTGGAATCTTCTGCGGCATTGATGGGTGTCCAGCCCCACTTGCTGAAGCAATGAAGCCTCAAATTGAAGCATTTCACAAATTGAACAAAATTATGTCTATTAACTGTTCAGATAAAGAAAACACAACCAATGATAATTCATTTGATCCAGATTGGACAAATATAATAACTGAAGCTGAAAAGAAATATTCACAAGCACCAGTGAAATCTGCAACCACTGTAACACCTCCTCCTTACAACCCAATGTATCCAGTTTTGCCTGAACAATGCACAAGTTCATTGAAACCACTGACACAGCCTCAAGCTTTGAGATCAAATGGAGGTCCAGTTGACAAAATGTATATTGCATCTGCACAAGCAGCTCCAATAATAACAAAATCTAAAACAGTTCAGCCCAACAGAGACATGCTGCGCTGTACACCAGCTTTTAATTATGGATCCGACTGGGGTGATGAGACAAGAGATGACGACATGATCACAATTGACAAGATCGGTCCTGAATTTTCTTCACCTGTAATTAAAAAGGAAGGAGCTGAATTGATGACAGAAGAGAGACCATTCACTCCTGGAGAACGTCAAGCCATTCTCACAGCCTTGCCTCCTCTGAAGAGACAAGATCCAAACACAGAGTTTTGGCGAGAATTAGACTCATTGGTCGAAGCACATCAAATGACACTACGAGACATTCACACCATTGTGAAAGCTAAAATCCCAAGAGACAGATGGGAACGCTTGCCAGCTTCAATAACAACTGCCCAATGGATAGATCTGTGGGTTGATGACCAGGGACGACCCCTGGGTCTTTGGCAAGCATTAGATGTATTCCGAAAAGAAATCCAAGAAATCTTGGGCAGTGGTAAAATTCCTTTCACATTAGTGACATTGATTAAGCAAAAGGATGACGAATCTCCAGATGAATATGCTCTACGTAAGTGGAATGCTTATGAGAGATGGGCTCTCTGTGCTAAGAAACAACCTGACAGAGATGATGTACAGTTCATTGACACACTTGTGGATGGACTTGGCCCAAAATACCAACAAGCTTTATCACTTGGAGTCAACCCAGGTGAGACATTTGACCAAATTATGCAATGGGCTGGCCGTTTGGAGATGGCTATGAGGTCAAACAAAGAAGAAGGAAACAAGCCATATCGAAGAGGAGTGGCGACAGCTCAATACAACAAAGATACATGAAGATGAAGTCTTATGGACATCCTTTTGGGTGGGGCCGAATTCACAAGGAAGCCTAATTGGCATGGACATTCTTCCATTGTTAAACATGATCAAATTCACTGACAGTCGTCATATCGCCACAACAGCTGGGATAATACCACACGAAGATCGCACATGTAATCTAAGGTCTGTTGGTACAGCAAAACCAATTATCAGAAACTGGAAAAAAGATGGTGTGTGGGGTCTTCTGTGCAGTTTATATCCAGATGTTTGGGCCAAACACAAACTGGATTGTGGTAAAGCCAACATTGATCCCATTGTTATTGAGGGACCGACACATGCCCCTCATAAACAATACCCCATCCGACCTGAAGCAAGACAAGCCGTGGAGGAGATAGTGGCTGACTTGGAGGCTGAAGGAATCATCAGACAAACTTCATCTACCACTAATAGTCCTGTCTGGCCTGTCAAGAAATCAGATAACTCATGGCGATTAACCATTGATTACACAAGACTTAACAGTGTAACACCAAAACCGCATCCTATTGTAGCCAATCCTGCCACTATTTTGAATGATATTCCAGGAAATGCAAAAATTTTTACGGTACTGGATGTACTGTCGGCTTTCTGGTCTATACCTATAGACAAAAGATCTCAAGAGAAATTAGCCTTCACAGTGGGTGCAAAACAGTATGTTTGGAACAGACTCCCACAAGGTCTTAATATTTCTCCTGTTGTATTTCATAGAGCTTTGGACCAGTTCTTAACGGAGCAAAAAGCTGAAATTGAGAAATCAGGAAGTGTCTGCCTTCAATATGTTGATGACTTGTTGATTGCAAGCCCAGATGAAAACAGCCATATATTTGCTCTGAATGTTGTCCTACAAGCCCTTATGAAAGGGGGATTCAAAGTTAACCCCGACAAAGCACAGCTGGCCAAATCCAAGGTTATCTATTTGGGCCAAGAAATATCTGTGGAAGGAAGGAGAATGACAACAGAGCGTGTAGAAGCATTACGACAACTTCCAAAACCTCTAACAGTTACAGGAATGCGGAAGGTGATGGGACTTTTCAACTATTGTCGTCAGTATATACCTGATTTTGCTAGCATCACCAGCCCTCTCATTGACCTGTACAAGGGAGGAAAGCCAGGAGTGGAACAGATTAACTGGACACCAGAAGCTGAGGAAGCGTTTACTTCTATGAAAGAAAAACTGACTTCAGCCCCAGCTTTGGGACTTCCCGACGGACGATTGCCGTTTCATTTGTGGACCAGTGTAGGAGATGAGACGTATTCAGCAGTACTGTGTCAAAAACCAGGTGATCGATACAGACCAGTTGGGTACTTTTCCACAAAAATTCCTGTCACTATGATTGGGCAACCACGATGTATACAAGCCCTCGATGGTGCCACATGGGCAGTGGATGCTGTTGAGAATCTGATAGGAGCACAAACTATCATATTGCACACTCCACACAGTATAGTGACACTGTTGAACAACACAAACATCAAAACCATAACTGACGCAAGAAGAGCAAAATGGGAAGCAACTTTGTTGAACAAGGATTTGAGAGTGGAAATCATCAGGGACACGTCTCTTAACCCTGCAACAATGATGCTGGAACCACATGAGGGAATACCACATGAGTGCGTAAAACAAGTAGAAGAAGATAGTCTTGGTCCTGTTAATCCAATCCCTCTTGAAAATCCAGACAAGGAGTTATGGGTCGATGGATCCAGTTATTATGTTGATGGAAAACGACATACTGGATGGGCTGTAGTGGAAGCTGATGGAACTGTTCTGAAGAAAGGAGCTCTTCCTGGGAAACTTTCAGCACAAGTAGCTGAGCTTATAGCACTTACAGAAGCTTTTGAATTATCTGAAGGAGAACGAGTCAACATCTATACAGATAGTCGTTATGCTTTTGGTGTGGTCCATGACTACCTTGCCCTGTGGAAAAGACGTGGACTCATCACCAGCAATGGGAGCGAAATACAACATGCTTCCATAATTCGTCGCTTGATTACAGCATGTCACTTACCCAGAGAAGCCGCAGTGATCAAAGTGAAATCACATCAATCTGACAAGTCCAAAGAAACTCAAGGGAACACGGCAGCAGATGCAGCAGCTAGAAAAGCAGCTCTACTTCCTCTTACACCTGTTACCCTCGTAAAGGAAAATACCAAGGATAATCCTGAGCTCCATCTTCTTTCATATCAATTGGAGACAGATGAAGAGAAAGAACAATGGATAAAAGCAGGAGCGAAAGAGGATGATCAAGGAATCTGGAGAATTCCAACAGGACAAGTAGTGATGCCTATTGGTACAAGAAGAGAACTAATGCAGTTGTATCATGGAAAAGTGCACGCTGGAGCAAAAGCAATGAAAGCTCAAATCAGTGAAACTTGGTGGTGGCCAAGAATGATGAGAGACATTGATGATTATTGTAGGAGATGTTTGATATGCCTCAAAGCAAATGTGGGAAAATCTGTAAAGGTGCGAATGTCACATGCACCCAGACCAACAGGTCCATGGACACATCTCCAAATTGATTTCACAGGACCTTTATCACCCAGTGGAGGGTACCAATACATTCTTGTAATCATGGACAGATTTACTAGATGGGTGGAAGCATTCCCAACGAAAACCTGCACTGCTGAAGCAGCGGCACGAGTAATGGTGGAAGAAGTTTTTCCTCGCTGGGGTCTTCCATATGAAATTGATTCTGACAATGGAACTCACTTCACTGGAAAATTGATGAAGGAAGCAATGAAATTAATGGGAATTAAACAAAAATTTCACATACCGCATAGGCCACAGTCTTCAGGCCTGGTAGAGAGGATGAACAGATCGTTGAAAACCGCGCTTACCAAAGCCATTCTGCAAACTGGCCAAGGTTGGCATAAGTTGTTACCTGCTATTCTGTGGAACTTGAGAGCAACTCCAAACAGAGTTACAGGACTAACTCCTTTTGAACTAATGACTGGAAGAGCAATGGTTCTACCTCCTGATGCTCCGCCGCCTGCGGGAACAGGAGGAGACTCTACTTTGTTCCAAGAAAAGTTACGACGCTATCTCGCAATGCTGGACAAAGCTGCTAAAGACAATAATAAGAAAGTGCGAGAAGCTCAACAGCAATGGGATGAAAAACATACCACTACTGACATTCCACACATTCCCGAGATAGGCAGTTTTGTTATGATTAAACGAATTGCTAGAAAGGGTTTAGAGCCTAGATGGGAAGGACCTTATGAGATACTCTTAACAACAGATACAAGTGTTTGTCTCAAAGGGAAGGGTGTAGGAACAGATAGATGGTATCATTGGTCACAAGTTAAACCTTGTTTAGTGAATGAACAAGATGACAATGATAGCTTATGGCCTGAGATTGAGCAATGTTCATCCATTAGTTTTAAAGATTGGGAACAAAGAAGTGATGCTAATTATTCCTCTGCTTCCATTTCAGGAATCAATTCCATTGACATTGATTAGAGATGGTTGCAAGTTATTCTCAATACCCAACGATGATGGTATGCTTATTTTTAACTTTACTTGGCATTTGTCAAGAGAGCCACGCTTTATGGACTCCTCGAGTTCAAGAGATCACTCGGAGTGCAACTCTGAAATCTGGCCAACATTTTACTCTACCCTTTATTTCCAGATGGGGATTATGGGATTGGGTGCCACGTAATGACAAAGACCTTGCTAAATATCGTAAGGGCATCTATGGAGGATGTAACTTTTACCACCAATGTTACAAAAGCAGAGTAATTTGGCCGGTAAAAGACGGGGGTATACTGGTAGTAATCAAAGACGAGAAATTTGTTCAAGAGAACAATGTGAAGTTATAGTTATAGGGTTAAACCTCATAACGCCCACTAATGTGGAAATTAATTTAGTTCTGAATCGTACCCACATGCTTACAATATGGGATTCATTGACCCAAGGGTGTATTTATCCCATAGTGTTGCCATGCGAAGGATTTCTGAGGGATCCTTCCTCAAGAACAACAAGATTTAAGGGAAATTATGTACCGAGTATGGCATTCAGAAGATGACGAATGAATATTGTGAGATTGAACTAGAAACTGGGGAAATTGGAAGGTGTTTTTATCTTTCTGCGGAAAAGACAAACAAAGCTACAACATGCCCAAATACAACTATTGCACCAGCTCATGGTATTTTGTTAGCAAAAGAAACCAAAACCTTGATAAATGAAGCCCATATGGTGCGACAACGGATTAATTATAACTTGAATTCTCTTCTTGCTGTTTTTGATCAGTCTTATTGTGGTAATTTTACACAAATAAGAAGTTGGTTGGGAAAAGAAGTTAAGTATTATACCTCTAAAAATCCTCTGAGTAGTAAAAATCGTAAAACTTGAAGTATATGGGGAGATATTACGGGGGTATTTGGTTCTGTCAATTCAATCAGTAATACTGCTCAAATGAATCAATTAAGTGAATACACTGAGTGGGTGGGAACAATGACTGGGAAAGGACTCACTGAGGCTCTTCAGGGTTCCCTACATATTATTGCAGCGTGAAATAGGGAAATGTATGCATTATTTACAAAACAATACCTCACAAACAATGAACACCCGCTTACTGATTTTCAACCCCAAGGGATAGGATCCTTTAACATCAACGTTTATTTTAATGTTTTCTTGTTTTAGCTCGGAACTGGAGGACTTAATTAGTTAACGAGTTAATTAATTAATGAGTCCAGGCACGAGCAGAAGACTTATTAGTTTTTCTTTTCTTAGATGATTGGGGTTCATTTTAAATACATACACATAGATATTAAAATACACATAGTATACGGGGACATAACACGGGACGGGGTTTAGTTTTGTTTTGTTTTGTTTTTTTCTTTTCTGTTCTATTCTTCTGTTCTTTCTGTCTATTTTCTTGGTCTGCTATTTCTTCTCCTCACTATCACTTCTATAGGTTGGCCACCTGGGAATGATGGTGTGGAACTTATGGCCGTAGTTCCAGTGGAGGGAGATGAAGACTAAAATTTCATCTTTTAATATTATTTCATTATTAAATATTATGTATCTGTATTATTGTTCTTTATTAATATTTATAATCAATGTATTATCTTATGGAGTTTCAAAGCATGAGTTTGAGAGCATGAGAGATAACATATGTCAGGGGAAAGCTATATTCTGCTTAGAGGTATGTGTGCAATGTAACATGTTCACTCAGCATAAATGTTTCCACTGATGTAAGTGTATCACAGATGTACGACCAACAAGGATAGTTCTTAATATGGAAGAGAATCGTGACATGTTAAACAACTGTACGTATGACATGTATGTTCTAAATAGAGAAGCTCAGAGCAACACGTTTGTTACCTTACAAGGAAGCTGTAAGACTGTATGTGATGTATAAAACTAAAGGTCTCTGTACTCCGGGTCGAGAGAGAAACACGAGGAACATGTAGGCATGACCAGATGAGAGGAACAGAGAAACATATAGACCTGGCATGAACTCAACATTTTGAAGTTTCTCTCCTGACATATATATGGTAAAACTTTCTTGGCAAGATGAACTGGTGTCCGGTCCCGTAAATTGAATAATAACGGGGAAACACAAGAGGCTTTAATTCCGAGTCTACAAGATCCTTCCTCAGAGAAATGGGCCAGGGAGGGACAGTCACAAGGAGCATGAGATCTGGGAACCAGGTCCGAGTGGGCCAGTAGGGAGCCACCAGAAGGACCTGCTCCTTGTCCTCCCTGACTTTGCACAGTGTCTGTGCAAGAAGGCTCACTGGGGGAAACGCATATTTGCAAAGGTCCCGGGGCCAGCTGTGTGCCAGTGCGTCCGTGCCGAGTGTTCTCTCGGTCAGGGAGTAAAACAGCTGGCAGTGGAAGGTCTCTGAGGAGACAAACAGGTCTACCTGAGCCTCCCCGAACTCTCTCCAGATCAGCTGAACCACCTGGGTGTGGAGTCGCCATTCTCTCAGGAGCACAGCTTGTGATAGCTCGTCAGGCACATGGTTGAGCACGCCGGGGACATACATGGCTCGAAGCGACCTCAGATGCTTCTGACTCCAGAGGAGGAGATGGCAGGCCAGTTTTGTCCCCCCACTGCTCTCCGAGTCCTCTTCGGACCCAGAGAATGGTAGAAACTGCTCTTTTATTGAAAATTTGGGCAGAACAAAACAAAAGATTTTCCCACCCGGCCCTCTTCCGGGAAGCCATCCCTGCCGGAAGCCTTGCCGGCTTAAGTCCAACCAGTACTTACAGGCCTGGGAAGGGAGACACAGTTCTCCACGGCAAGTGGAGTTAGGGCACAGTTGCATAGCAATGGCCACTCCACAGGTGGGATGCGCGCATAACCCTCAGCTGCGCCCGCTGTCAAGGGTGGTGAGGGGAGGAGGAACCACTGGAATGGTTTCGGGCGGTAAAAGGTGCAGTCCACGTCCCAGTGAGCTCCTCATGCACCCCTGGGAAGAATGGCACTGGGGTGGGTTGCTGAGAGCCAGCACGCGCCACCCCGAGATACCAGATCGTCCAGCTTTGAGGGTTCGGGACCCGGTGGAGGGTTCCACATCGAGCCCGACCTCTCGGCGGCCCGGGAAAGCATGGCCATCATCTCTGGGTCCGTATTCGGGCACCGCTGGCACCCCCGAAGGAGGCAGCGGCTCCGACACATTGTCCGCGATCGACATCTGTTCATCACCGGGAGCGCCAAAGGAAATGGTTGGTACACACCTCGTGGGAGGGTTGGAACGGGGCGCTGGCACGGAGTCTCCGAACCTCAGCTCTGAGATGGTCATCTTCCCACAATGGGTTCATGACTGTGCGTCTTCACTGCCCACTTCCCACTTCACGAATGCTGACTGTGCGGTGTTGTAAGCCCAGACACACAAGACAGCCGCTCGCTCATACCCGCGCTGACGAGGACGCGCAGCTGTTGCAAATTATTGCACGCCAATGTGCATTGGCTTGTTATAGATTCACTCGAAGTAAATTGGCTCTCTAGCGATATTCCTATAGGTCAGTCTGACCCTACGTTGCAGTGACTGACCGTTAGGGAACAATGCTTACAGATTATTATATAGAGTTTGTTGTTAGCTTGTTGCTGAGCTAGACAAGCTTATTCACAATATCAAAATTATCTGTGAGTGGAAGACCCTCTTTCTTTTTTAACACCCAAACTAAAACTTGCCAAGACAACAGTGGAAAGGAACCAAAACTCCATCAGGTGACAGAATGGAGAACAAAACCTTGGGAGAAACCAGGCTCTGTCGGGGGCCGGTTCTCCTCTGGCCAACAAAGGAACAGTGATTACAAAACAAATTGGATTACATTAAAGGAGAACTCTGGTCAATTTTAACATTGAGCTATTTTTTTGTACATTTGGAGTGCTGTCAGTACAGACATAAATGACAAAAAATTGGTGTTGCCTACACAGTGTTATCCTCTTTTTAAAATCTCACACCCTGTTGACTTCAATGGGGCAGGTTCTAAACCTGCTTTTAGCCTCTTAACATCCTTGATTTGTCATTACAAGTTCACAGCCATGTGAGTGGTGTTATTAAGAGTGACCGGGTCAATCTGACTGCAGTAGATGTGAAAGATATTAATAAAAATGATGTTAAATCAGCTAGCGCACATATATGCATTTGCTTCCTGTTTTCGGTCAAAGCCCAAAGTAGTTGATTGTTCGAGTTTTTGCGTTATTGCTTAGATACCAATGATCGTGCGCGCGAACTTGAACAATCGGCTACTTTGGGCTTCAACCGAAAACAGGAAGCAATGCAGGTATGTGCGCTTGCTGATTTAACATAATTTTTATTAATATCTTTCACATCTACTGCAGTCCGATTGACCAGCGGTCACTCTCTAATAACACCACTCACATGGCTGTGAACTTGTAATGACAAATCAAGGATGTTAAGAAACAAGATCTTGTGATATTAAGTTTCAGAAACATGTTTTTAACAGTTATTGCTTTATTAAAACATTATTTGACAGTAATTACAGTACACATCTTCAATAAATGTACAAGCTTTTACCATCAATGTATGAGGTATACATTATATAAACATTGCTTTATACTTATAAAATCAACTTTCCAATATATCAACATGACATTTACTCAATGTATAGGTTCACTTTATATAAACAATAAAGGGGGGTTGACTGCGATTTCACTTTTTTCATTTTAAATAGTGTGTAATGTTGCTGTTGGTGCATGAACAGTATCTGCAAAGTTGCAGCGCTGAAAGTTCAGTGTAAGCAGAGATATCGTCTTTTAAAAATCAGGAAGTATAATTGCCTACAAAATGACTCGATTGGGACTACAGCTAGGTTATGGTACGTCACTAACCTACTCATTTGCATCCAGTGTTGTGCATGAACACTGTTCAATGAACGACGTTCACTGAACTCGTTCATATTTTCGCCGAACGCTGAACTCAACGAATCACTTTTCATACAATGAACGCGAACGAGAGCGGTGCTCACTCTGTCAGGAATGAACGAGCAGCAGGCGCAATTTACGTTCACGCTCATTTCAAAAGTCAGCTTTTACCCCAGCCCCCGTTTTGAGTCGCCGAATCCATCCCGCAACAGTATTGTGGTGGAGACTTTGTCTATTAGATAGTGGCCTATCTTAAAAAGAATTTAACAAATGAACGTGAACTAGTTCATTTTCAGATATGTGAACTTAGTTAATTTAAAAAAAAATGAACTATGAATGTGAATTAGTTCATTATTATCTGTGTGAAGTGAACTTTGAGCTAGTTCTTTTTAAAGTATGAACTGGCACAACACTGTTTGCATTAACCCCTCCCTCAGAATATGCAGAATTTCTGAGGCACGTTGACTCTTTGAGTGTGTTGTTCTGTCACGACACACACAGGAGAGAGACAACAGATCCAATTGCAGTAAGATGTTATTTTAATAGGATAATCCGTGAATCATAATCCAGTCCAGGCAGGGGTCAAAATTCAATAAGGCAATTCAAATACAAAACAAACACAAGAAAATATAAATACTAGAACCAACCTTGAAATCACAACAGAAGTGTGGGACAAATTACAATGACTCTGTACACATACCAACTACCTAACAGGGAATATATAAACATCTATAACAAAACTAACACAGAACAGCTGGGAACAATGATTACTGGGGAACAGCTGAGCGCAATGATCAGTAAGTGACAGAACAGGATGATGGGAAATGCAGTTCCAGATAGTGAATGACACAGTGGGGAAGGGGACATCTAGTGGACAAACAAGGGAACACAACCAGACACTGTGACATAACCCCCCTCTACGGAGCGGCTACCAGACGCTCCATAACAACACTAAAAAACATGACACGAGAGTTCAGGAGGGAGGTGGAATGGTGGAGGATCAGGGGGAGGGATGGTGGGCCAGGTCCGTGAAGGGATACAGGAACAAGGGGTGAGGGCTTAACCGGGGACCAGGGTGAGACACAGAGTTCAACGGGTGGCCAGGGCGAGACACAGAGTCCATCGGGCGGCCAGGGCGGTGCAGACCCCTCGGGCGGCCAGGGCGGTGAAGACCCCTCGAGCGGCCAGGGTGGTGAAGACCCCTCGAGCGGCCAGGGCGGATCAGACCTTTCGGTGGCCAGGGCGGTAAAGACCCTCGGGCGGCCAGGGCGAATCGAGACCTTTCGGTGGCCAGTGCGGTGAAGACCCCTCGGGTGGCCAGGGCGGTGAAGACCCCTCGGGTGGCCAGGGCAGTGAAGACCTTTCGGGGTGGCCAGGGCGGTGAAGAGCCCTCTGGGTGGCCAGGGCAGTGAAGTCCTTCCGGGTATCCAGGGTGGTGAGGACCCTTCGGGTGGCCAGGGCGGTGCAGACCGCTCAGGCCGCCAGGGCGGAGCAGATCTTTCAGGTGGCCAGGGCGGTGAAAATCCCTCCGGGTGGCCAGGGCCGGAAGATTCCTCGGGTGGGCCAGGGCGGTGAAGATCCCTCAGGTGGCCAGGGCGGAGCAGACCTTTCGGGTGGCCAGGGCGGTGAAGACCCCTCGGGACCAGACACCGGCTCGAGAACACGGGTCCCACGAAACTTGACCAGCCGGGTCCCTTTAAAAAACTCCCTTCTCTCCCACTCGGCGGCTGGGGGAGGGACATTGAAAAACATACCGCTGGATCTCTATGTGACGGAGTCGTTCTGTCACGACACACACAGGAGAGAGACAACAGATCCAATTGCAGTAAGATGTTCTTTTAATAGGATAATCCGTAAATCATAATCCAGTCCAGGCAGGGGTCAAAATCCAATAAGGCAATTCAAATACAAAACAAACACAAGAAAAGATAAATACTAGAACCAACCTTGAAATCACAACAGAAGTGTGGGACAAATTACAATGACTCCGTACACATACTAACACCAACAGGGAATATATACACATCTCTAACAAGACTAACACAGAACAGCTGGGAGACAATGATTATGTGAAACAGCTGAGTGCAATGATCAGTAAGTGACAGAACAGGATGATGGAAATGCAGTTCCAGATAGGTGAATGACACAGTGGACATCTAGTGGACAAACAAGGGAACACAACCAGACACTGTGACATGTTCACGCAGCTGTCAGGTCTTCTGTGTTTGGGCTTCCCATGGACGCTATTCTTCCTCAACAATGGATACAATTTATGTTTGATTATGTTCCTGAAAATGACGATCGTAATCTTGCGAGTTTAACACCGGATTCAACAAGAAACTGTTACTAAAACATGAAGCAGTTCCGATTTTAAAATCGAGGCAGCAGTGTTTGGGCCACAATCTGTAAGTAGGCTAAGACTTAATCATTTTAAATGTATTTGCATGTATAATTCAAGACGTAGCCTTTTTTAATTTTTTTCAAATGCCAGCGCTGGCTTTATACTAGCCACTACTAGTTAGACTATGCTATTTTGTGTCTGACGACTGAATTTTCTATAAGTACAAATGTTTTAAGGGTTTTTTTCATGTATATGCCTTATGACGTTATTTTAGATTTGATCAAAGAGCTTAAACATGCCAAGCTGTTTGAGCATAACATGTTGCCAGTCAGATGCTATTGTGTAAAAGAAATGTGTATAAAGTTAAAAAATGTAGCAAATTATCCTTCAGAAACGTTTAGTAAGAGATGTGTGTGGTGAGGTTCTGTTTGGCTCTCTTCATCGCGGCTTTCTCTGTCTGATTCTGCCTGAAACTGATAACATTACTGCAGTTCGACACATATTTACATCTGGCAGCGGAGCCCGTAAAGGTAATGGGCATTAATCTTCTGGACAACATGAGCGACAGTTTAGCCAATCACAACACACCGGCCCAAACGAACCAATCCTGAGCCCACCGCCCGTTTCTGAGGGAGTGTTTTCATAGAATCAGGAAGTGAACCGCTCGTTCAGGGACAGAGGAGAGGGCGGCTGACAATAAAAGTGAAGTTTATGAAAAATAAGACTTTTAAAAAAAAGAAAAACCGGTAACACTTTACAATAAGGTTCATTTATTAACACATTAGTTCATGCATTATCTAATCAGCCCTGCTCTCATCCTTTAGCTCACATAAGCGCTTTTGACAAAACGGCTGCTATACTGTACGCACATGGTAACCTTTATCGTTTATATGAACACTTGAACCCGAAGAACGCTATAAATCCTTAAAGCGTGAATATGACACGCGAGACCCTACCCCACACCTAAACTTAGCCCTCACAGCACGTGTTATATTAAATCGATAACGGGTGCCATGTGCGTAGTATAATCGCCGTTTGTCACATAACGTTCTATATGACGCTATCAGGATGAGAATGCGTTGAACTAACATGAACAAACCATTTGTTACTGTATTTGTTATTCTTTGTTAACGCTAATTAATACAAATCTAGCTGTTCATTGTTGTTCATGTAAGTTCACAGTGCATTAACTAATGTTAACAAGATTTTAATAAAGTATTAGTAAATGTTAAAATTAACATTACCAAAGATTAACAAATGCTGAAGAAGTATTGTTTATTCTTTGTTAATGTTAACTAATGTAGTAACTAATGAACCTGATTGTAAAGTGTTACGTAAAACTCATTAATACATGTTATATTGCACTCATAAATACAATCATGCAAAGAAAAAAGCAGTCAACCCCCTTTAATAGACAGTAATTACAAGCAGTTCTCCAATATATGTAAAAATACACATGTTTATTTTATGTAAACAATATTTGATAGCAATTACAAGCTTGTACAAACTGTCCAATATATGTACATACTTTTTCCATTACGGCAAGGGGTTTACTTTAAAATGCACATAGGCTAAAATGCACATAGGCTTAAACATGGTCAAGTCCTTCACTGAAAATAATGACTTTGTGGTATGGTAAAATCTATTACATTAATTCATGTAATTTATACATTGTAAAATCAAGATTAAGTTGGAACTAGAATAAATTGTGTAAATTTTAATTAAGATATTAATTTAATAACTTAACTGAGAAGAACGAGTAAATTTGATCAAATATTTACAAATACTATTTAATGTTTTATAGTCACACCACATTCACCGTATGTGAATGTGATCACTGATGTCACACAGTACATTTTAATCTGAAAAGCAAAGTGCGTTTGAATCTGCGCACGTTTTTTTTTTTTACTACAAGATCCGGTTTCTGCAGTTGTGGCAGAGACGGTGAGACGGTCGGTTTGGGGTGTCGCTTTTACATGGCTGACTTATTTTCGGTAAGTTTTGACTTTTCTAATCTATATTTTATGATAACAACTATGTTTTCAATTTGATGGTTTGATTATTGCATATACTTTTACGGTTCAAAATGAACTGAACGTGAGTAAGCGCCGCCATTATCCAGCTGCAGTCCTATCTATAAAGTTGAGACGTGTAGTTAGAAGTGTTTTTGGAGAAAAAGTCACCCAGTCTGGTTAACTTCAGAGTAATTGAACTAATGTTAGCTGGCCGTGATAGTTCAAACTGTCATGTTACGTTCTGTAAGGAAATCGATGTACCGTACTGGCTGTGTGTGTGTGTTCTAACTTACATAATAATGTAAGCCGTTAGCCTCATTTAAAAGCGTCTGCGTTAGTCGTTTTTATATCCGCTGAAAATTTCGCAACACGTAATTTATCAAATCTAGTCTGCACCAAAGAAGGACAATTTGGTTAATATTGACGTTATGAGCAGGTGAACTTGGATACCAATTAAACATTGATGTGTAGCAGCAAGTGCCTTATGATGTCAGCCATTTTATTTAAGTGTGCTAACGGTATGAGGTCCGGTCACATTTTTTTATGAACATAAAATATAATGTTTTTAAAACCCAACTTTAAAGGTTTTAAAAACTAAAGGCAAGCCCCTCCACCTCATTGCAATGCCAATTGTCAGGCTCAAACTCGTCACAAAAAATTCAATGCTGTATTAAAAGGCATTAAAACACAATGTAAATGAAAACTCAATGCAACAATTTGTTTCTCTCAACAGGTAACAGAACAATGACTGGTCTGATGGCAACATTAGTTTCATACAGGCAAGTAGAAATCATTGTAACAATACCATAATATTGCTGCTCTTATTTTTCCCTGTTTTTTAGTGTGTAAATGTAATATGAATTGTCAATACATTTGGCATTAACTTTTAGAGTATTATTTTCACAAACTGTGTCTGTTCTTTTACAGGGTGACCTTGTTCTCAGGAGGAACCAATACAGTGCTAGTTGTACAGTATGTGGCCGCCATGTTGGATTTTTGATTAGCGAGTGTGTGGTTAGACATTACCGGTTTCACCTTTCACCCGCTGCGGGGAGTCGGATAAAGCCGAAAATCTCTTATAGTTGTTTATAGAATCAATTATATCACTTAAATTATTACTAAGATATATATTACTATCACATGAGCAAATGGCAATTAAATACACGGATGAAAAGTAAGATTAATGAAAAGATCAATTGTAGCCTATCACAGGGCAAATGTGTGAATGTTCACACGGTATTGTATGCAGACAACTCTTATCATAATTTTAAAACTATTTACAGAAGATATAATTCTCATTGCGTATGCAGCATGAGTCCAAGACAATCTTCCGTTCGCAAACAGTTGTATTTCATTCATTAATCTGACTTTTCATCTGTGCATTTAATTGCCATTTGCTCGTGTGATAGTAATATATAATTTAAGAGATTTTCGGCTTTCTCCGGCTCCCTGCACCGGGCGTAAAGCGAAAGAGGTATCATACACAAACTGAACAGTCAGGGCAAGTTGTGTCATTTTTGTGTATTTCATTGTGACATTGTTATTGTGTATTCTATCGTGTCATTTTATTGTGTTTTAGTTATTGTAAATTATCAGAGAGCTTACTGAATCAGTTGATGTGAAGATTACTGATTTAATGGTTAAATGTGAATGTTGATATAATAAACTGTTCAACTTTATTGTATTTAATTGTGATTTGTAATAAAAGTATTTAATGCAGAGAAAATTATTACTTTTTTGGTAACATGTAAAAAAGCAAAATTTACATAGTTTAATGAATATATATTACTCACTATTATTAAGTAATTCAAGATGTGAAATGAACAGACATTATAAAATCTACTTAATTCATAACAGTCAATATTGCAGATTTATAAAATTTACTTGATATTTTCACAACAGTGATGTTCCTTTTAAAATTAAATTTACTTAATTACTTTCAATAAATACAACCAGCTAAGTTAAATATAATTAAGTAACATTTACTTAATGTCTTCACAAATGTTGCATTTAGAGTTAGGTAAATTTTACTTGATACTGGCAAGTAAGTTGTACTTGATATCGCAGCAGTAAAATTTACTTAGAAAAACTGAGTGCAAATTGTTACAATGATTTTATCAAGTAAATCCTACAAGTTGTTTTTATCAGTGTTCAGTCAAAAACAATAGAAGCTAAGTTCTTTCCAGTAACATACAAGTTCATATATAATCAGTATTATATTATTCAGATGTGAATGTGCATGCTAAAAAAGTTAATTTGGCAGATTGATATTCACCCATGTCCTTTCAAAATTCCAACGATGGCTATGATCCTCTGTAGTGGCTCTCACCAGGCCTTGTCTGGAAAAAAAGATAAGATGTATCATCCTTGTAAAAATCGCCAGAGCAGAGCCATTAGGTTGCCCATTAACAATAATTATAGTTTGGAGCTTGAATGAAAATTTAACTGTATGCGTTACCAGGGATGTGCACACTGCACAGGAATTTTTAAGGGGCATTTGCTCTGACCCCCCCCGCGCCTTGAAACCGTGACAACATCTTTTCGTCTTCAGGGACTGTTTGTCTCTGTGATAGTATCAACGATTAAGCGCGCAGAGACGCAGAGAAACACTTTGCACGAGTGTGCCGACTTGTGTCCAGAATATTTGACACCGGAGGATTCACACAATCTGTGCATGTTCTGCCCGAGAGAAGAGCACGCGCGGAAGCTCTCGAGGGAGTTTTCTGCGCAAACTGTGAGAGTTTTCCTTTCAGAACTCTCTGCTCTCGTCTGTCCCACTTCTCGAGGGAAGTGGGCGCGGCATCTGAACCCCGCGGTTCTGGTTCCCGCTCGGGCTGAGGCTCAGTGGCGGTTGAGCTCGTGGAGCTTTCAGATGGAGCTGGCAGATTATCGGGAGAGGGGCGTTAACCTCGCGGATGATCTACCAGCTGACGAGGGTGAGTTACAGATTAATGTTGAACATCTAAGAAGAGAGAAAAGGAGCGCTTTCTCTCTCTGGTGAATCTGTAACTGTTCTCTTCGGGCAGGGCAGGAGTTGGCTGTAATATATATATAGTATATATATATATATATATATATATATAAATAGAAAAGGATGTCAGTTTGGTTGAGACCGGACCATTTCAGCCCTCCTGCCCAGTGTACGCTGAGCTGGTTGACATTATGGGGCACGCCACAGACAGATTGCAGGTTGCAGTGGAGGCCTCACCAGGTCTTCCTGGTTACTGAGCTCCCACATACTGTGGTCGCTAGGTTACAGGCCTCAAAGGGGGCCTTCCTGGTTATGAGTTCCCACCTACTGTGGTAGTCAGGTTACAGGCCTCACCAGGCCTTCCTGGTTATGAGCTCCCACATACTGTGGTCACCAGGTTACAGGTCTCACCAGGCCTTCCTGGTTTTGAGCTCCCACACATTAGCCCCTTTTCCACCAAAGCATTTTGAGAGCCGGTTCGGAGCCGGTGCCTGCGCGAACCAGTTCTTTATGTTTCGACAGCCAAAGAACCGGTTCTCGGCCAGGAGAACTGGTTCCAAAGCGGCACCAACTCTTTGCTGGACTAGAACCGTTCTTTTACCACGTCATGCTTACGTCGGGGGCTGGGGCGGGTTTAGATGTGTTCCAAACATCTTTTCTGACCATAATATAGGATCGCAAAGCCAGGAGAAACATTTGCAGAAACACAACGGAGTCTGCCTTTGTAATTGTTATGATTGAAGTTAAACGCAAGCGTTTCTATTTTTTTCTATTTTTTTTATTGAAGACATTATAGACACAAGACAGGGGTACATAACTTATCAGAAAAGATTACATATCAAACGAAAATATTAAAAGACTTAACACATTTCGATTGTTTTTAAAGCCTTCTTGGTACACAAGTTAGAGATAATCCCAAAGTAATGTTGTACTTGCAAGCGTTTCTAGCTAAGACGTATGGCGACATAAACAGTGACGTAATGACGTTGTTCCCTGGGCGCTCTAGTCAGTGGAAAACAAACAGGTTCTGAAGCGGTTCGCAAGTTGAACCAACTCCGAACCAACTTTGAACCAGCACCAGTTCCGAACCAGTTCTTTTTTTGGTGGAAAAGGGGTAATTGTGGTCGCCAGGTTACAGGCCTCTCCAGGCCTTCCTGGTTATGAGCTCCCACATACTGTGGTCGCTAGGTTACAGGCCTCAAAGGGGCCTTCCTGGTTATGAGTTCCCACATGCTGTGGGAGCCATACTACAGCCTCACCACTTTTCCTGAGCACTTTGCTCCCACTCTGTGGTCACCAGGCTTCAGACTTCATTGGCCTTCCTGATTGTGAGTTGTCACATGTCAGGTTGCAGGCTTTACAAGGCCTTCCTGAATGTGAAACCCCCACTTATCGTGGTCGCTGAGCTGTAGTTGTAAGTCTTCACATGTCAGGTTGCAGGCCTCAGCGGCCTTCCTGAATGTGAGCTCCCCACGCATTGGGACTATCGGGTGTCAGGCCTCGGCCGGCCTTCCTGATTATGGGTTCCCACATGCTGTGGCTGCCAGGTTACAGGCCTCAAGTTCGGCCTTCCTGAATTCAGAGTGAAGTACACAAACCCATACTTCACCTATTATTTTGGTAAATCACATGACGAGATGTCTTGTGTACTTTCTAAAATCCATTTCTTATGGTAAGGGTCACGCGCTGTATGCTTCGGTCCCTTCTTATGTGGCTCAGACCCCGGTCTTCCCTTGGGTCCCACTTTAAGAAGCGTCCTGTCACTTAAGTAGGCTACAGGGACGCTGTTCTCTGGCTAACTTCTGGAAGAAGTAGCTTCCACTTGGTGGAGTAAGCTCCCACAGGTTGTGGTCACCATGCTAGGTCTCACTGACCTTCCTGAGTACGAGCTCCTACCAGATGTGGTCACCAGGTTGTAGGCCTTACCAGACCTTCCTGGTCATGAGCTCTCACGCACTGTGGTGCCAGGTTACAGGCCTCAACGGGCCTTCCTGGCTATGAGCTCACACGTATTGTGGTTGCTGAGTTACAGGCCTCACCAGGCCTTCCTGAATTCAGAGTGAAGTACACAAACCCATACTTCACCTGATATTGTGGTAAGTCACAGGACGTGATGTCTTGTGCACTTTTTAAAATCCATTTCTTATGGTGAGGGTCACGCGCGGTATGCTTCGTTCCCTTCTTATGTGGCTCAGACCCCGGTCTTTCCTTCGGGTCCCACTTTAAGATTTCTTAAGAGCTAACTTCTGGAAGTAGCTCCCACTTGGTGTGGTTTTTCAGGTTACAGGCCTTATCAGGTCTTCCTGAAAGTAAGCTCCCACAGGTTGTGGTCACCAGGTTAGGTTTTACTGACCTTCCTGAGTACGAGCTCCCACCCGATGTGGTCGCCGGGGTTACAGGCCTTACCAGGCCTTCCTGGTCATGAGCTCCCACATACTGTGGTCGCCAGGTTACAGGCCTCACTAGGCCTTCCTGGTTACGAGCTCCCACATACTGTGGTCGCCAGGTTACAGGCCTTACCAGGCCTTCCTGGTAATGAGCTCCCACACACTGTGGTTGCCAGGTTTCAGGCCTCAACAGGCCTTCCTGAATTCAGAGTGAAGTACATGAACCCATACTTCACCTGTTATTGTGGTAAGTCACACGACGAGATGTCGTGTGCTTTCTAAAATCCATTTCTTATGGTAAGGGTCACGCGCGGTACGCTTCGGTCCCTTCTTATGTGGTTCAGACTCCGGTTCTTCACTTTGGGTCCCACTCTAGATGTGTCTTTGTTGCAATACATTACGACAGGCACTTCCCTTGTTCAAGCTATATCCCACAACTGGTGGCTTTAGGTCTCATTAGACCTTTTTTGAAGATAGCCCCACATTGTGGGGCTGTCAGGTTACTAGCCTCTGGCTTTCCTGAAGGATGAGCTTCCACATGCTGTGGTCATTGGGTTTCAGGCCGCACAATGTACGGCCTTCCTGACATGAGCCCTCATGTTTCCGAGCTCCCCACACAGGGGGACATCAGGTCTTAGGTCTCATTGACCTTCTTGATTTTGATCCCTCTCTACTTCCTCAGTGCTCAACAGCGAGCACTGGGTGGAAACTCGTGGATTGAGTGAACGATTCCCGTTGTTTTGAGGTTGAGTCACACTCTCCGGAGGATCCCGTCTCTGTGATCTGAAACTCGATGGTTTCTGCCAGCTTTACAGGCCTTCAGTTTTTGGATGCCTTTACTAGGCAATTTCCAGAGGCTCTGTCTTGGACGAACAGGCTATGGCCAGACTGTGTCTCTTAGTACAGATCACCAGGCCAGCCTGGGGGCATTTCAGGAGGAGTGTTCTCCTGAATAGTGACTGGCTGGGGGTCCCTTTGGCCCCCTAGCCACACTCCCTAGAAGGGACCCCTTCTATTTGGAAGTTGTGGTCCTAAAGCCTTTGAGCTGGCCCAGATTTACCCATGTTATTACATTCTGTTTTTTCTTGGTTCATTAGCTTGGGCTATGACCGGTAGTGAGTGCTGTCACTGACAGCCCGATGTGACGTAGGGTGAGTGGTCTCAGTGTTCCTTGGAATTACTGGTTCTGACAGTTGTCACTGCCTTTTCGGCATGCACTCCCCTCAGCATGGCGGTGTGGGTATTTCATTCCCCATTGCGTCATTCGACGTATTGTTGAGTTCCCTTCGAAAGGGAACGTCTCAGGTTACGACTGTAACCTATGTTCCCTGAGAACAGGGAACGAGACAATACGTCTCGTTGCCATGCCTCGGGGCCTGCCTGCAACAGTCCCTTCAGACGATAGGATGTTGTCACGGTTTCAAGGCGCCCTTCTTATACATCCAGATTGACACGCTCATCATTCAAGCTGATGATGCATCGGCTGTCGCTGGTCAACCTGATTACTGTGAGTTGATATTTGATTTCAGACACCTGTCACGCCTGAGGCCGTTCCCCATTGCGTCATTCGACATATTGTCTCGTTCCCTGTTCTCAGGGAACATAGGTTACAGTTGTAACCTGAGACGTTTATGTCCAAACGTAATGCCTCATCTTTTCTTATTGTCTTATTACTATTTATAAAGATTGCAAAACATCAGAGTTCCTCATATTATTGTTTTTTTTGTATTATTTATTTATTTAATTAACTATTTGAAAAAAAAAATCTGGATTGAATGGAAAAACGTGCTTAAAAAAAAAAACGCTTTGATTTCAGGAAAAAAATTCAATCCTTTTTTTTTTTTTACCTTTTGCCTTCCCTTACATTCAGTTGTGCTTCTTGCTCGTATTCAGTTCTGATGGTAGGCTACGGGCAACTACGCATGATTTGCAGTATGATTGCGTAAAGGGAACAGGAATTTCGGTAGGGAACGGAATCGACTGCTAAACCCAGTGCCGACCCAGTGTGACGCTGTGAGCTATGTAAACCATTTGCCATTGCCACACAGTCACACCTGACCCTTCAGTGCTCTCAATACAATCCTCCCTCCTTTAAACAAAACAGTCAAAGAATAAGTACAACAATATAGAAAAGAACGAGGTTCAAACGAACGATAATAAAGTATAACCCTGAGCTTTGGCTTTTGGGATTAACTTCTCTCTACAGCCTGAGTATTTTCAGCATCAGTATGACTTTTATTTTTTTATTTTGTATGCATGTTGAAGCAATTCTTGATTTATGGTTATTATTTACTGAGGGATGTGCATCCATATTGACCAGTATGTCCAGCTAATCAACATTTTAAATTCAATATAGCCTATAAATCAATAGTCAATCAATGTCAAATTGTCAATACATTGCATTGTATTTTGCATAATTAGTGCAGTTGTTTATAGTTGTTAGCAACAATGAGACTAGATAATCAGTGGCTTTATAATGTGCCCTTTGATTGGGAGTGCCATCATTCACGTGCATGTATTGTACAGTATGTCTGGTCTCCACATATTTCTGCTTGAAAAATATGAGTTTCATTTTGTGCAGCCGCATATGAACACACAGTAACAAACAGCGACAGCGGTTATGTTTTCCGAGCTGTGGTAAACAAACACTGTTGTCATTTATCAAAAACAAACGTAATAAATGTGTATTTTACTCTCACTTGTCAGGCACAAAGGGATGCAAGAGATGCACTGCCTGCTAGGTTAGCAAGACCGAAAAACATCAAACTTTGCTGATATCAAACTTAGAGAGAGAGAACACACGTTTACCTGATTGTTGTTCCCGCAATTAACTCTCATGGTTTTTTATTATTCCTCTTTTCGTGACCAGAAGGATAGTTTTGCCTCATTTTGTCATGGATGTTGTACAGTTCACATTATTTGGCGCGCCGACACAAGATTGTAGGCGGTGCCTTAAGTAATTTGCGCACCGGTCGTGTGAAGACTATGGCGTGCAGCGCTGCAGCCATGTGAACAGTTTCCTCATTAAATGAGGAAAAACATTTTTTTTTAATATTTTTTTTTTTTTAAATATTTTTTTTTTTAATCTAGGACTACGTGAAATTCTGAATCCATTGTATGATTTATTTATTTATTTTTTACATTTTTTTTTTTTAGTCGAGAAGGGCATATGGGCAGTTGCCCGGGCAATCTGAGCAACCACCCTGTGCACGTCCCTGTGCGTTGCGAACGTTCGTCTGTTAGGACAACTTAATTTTAAATAAACGTAGAGCAATTAGCTAATCAGTGTCTGCTTGTTTATTCAAACTAACAGCAAGACGACTAGAAGTGAATGTGCTTTCATTAAATTAATCACACACAGTAAACAAATCCTTAACAAAAAACAAAAACAAAAACTTTGTGTGATTTATTTAAAACAAAGCACGTTCATTGCAGTTTTTTGCAGTTTTTTTGGATTTGTTTACTGTGTGTGATTTATTTCAAACAAAGCACGCTCATTGCACAGTAAACAAAACCTTAATAAAAAAACAAACAAAAAAACTTTGCAATGATCTGAAATTTAGACAAACTGGATGCCGGTGCGGAGACGTACACGCTTGGGGCCAGATTCGGGCTTGAAGTCGTTTATCCTCGGTGCGGCACCGCTTGCTCGCTGCTGATGCAGGTTTCACATTCAGGGCTAACGTTAATAGGAATAATGTTACATAATGTTACATTTGCTAAAGCTAGACAGACTTTTATTCGATTAATACATAACGTAACGTTACAAACGGCGAGTTTTAACGTTAGCCCTGCTGACTCGACAATGTTAACTTGCATATTAAAATTGTAAAATGTATAAAAGCTGCCGCACCTATCAAGCACATTTGACATATTGTGAGGAAATATAAATTCTTATATAGGCAATATATATATATATATATATAATATAATTTAACGTTATATGAAATTGATTTAAATTGTAAAAACGTTTGCCATTATAACATTCACACAACATGAACTAAGTAATGTCATCTTTGAGACTGTTACATGATTAAAAATTAGGGCTGTAATGATACACTAAACCCACGATTCGGTTCGTATCACGATTTTTGACCCACGATTCGATTCGTATTGACGATTCTATCAAGGGGACGGATGAACTTACATGTGGTTTGGGGTGAAAAAAAAATATTTTGAGAGGAAAAAATACACCGGTATTTTTATTAAATAACATTTGGAAAAACATGTAGAATATGAATACCAAAAACAATAACTATGCAAATTATTAAACTAAACTAGGAAGTCTAGGCTGCTGCTTTTGGGTTGTTTTCTGTGCTCCAACTATATATATTTTTATAAGGCTATACCCTTCTTGTTTTGAACTTCATGCATGTGTACTGAATGTTAAACAAGTTCATAATGTAATGATAACAAGACTGTTTTATCTTGGTGATGTGTGTAGGCTACAGAGGCTTTACACAGACAGTGAATGAGAGAGAAAGTGAAAAGGTTGCAGTGTATTAGTTCTTTTAACAGTTCACGTCACAGGTATTTCCCATAAATCTGCGTCAGCAGCAGCGCTGGTCAGCATCCCACAGCCAGAGGAAGCCGCGGGGAAATAAAATCACCGAGTCACGTATTGAATCAATGCCATATTCGTGAAGCATCAGCTTTAGCGTTACCCATGCAACACATTGCTGCTCAGCTGAGCCTTGAAAAGTGGAACTCAAAGTTAGGCTACATCTCTTTTAATGAATCAGCTTTTTTGAACGTGTTCGTTGAATGAACGGTTTAATGACTCGCTCAAAGTCCGTTGTCATAACAATGTGCGCGCTGAGTGAAAGTCTTTCAATGCGATGCGCAAATAGACGCTGTTTAGTTTCGGTTACAGTGGTTACTGAAAATGTCCTCGTTTTTGTCCACATCGTGAACATATTTATATAGCAACAAATACATATAAATTAAATAAATAAATAAATGGCAGTAATAGCTGTATGAGCCACTCAACATTACCGCAAGGGAAATTCCATAACCTCGCGGTTACTTTAGCCCTACCAGCCCTACTTTAGAAGTGAACGTCTGTTTCTTTCATTTTAAATTGTTCTTTTTAAAAGTAGACATTTCAATATATAGATGTATATTTCTCAGGTCTATTTAAGCTTATGGGGTTTCGATTCATGAGAAGAGCTCCAGATCAAGCGCCGGCCCCTCAATGTCGTGATTAGGCTATCTGTAGGCTAGCTATATTTTCTTCTAATTTAATAAATCCTGGCAAATGGTTGATGAAACATTTATTATAAGTGAAGCACAATTAATAAAAAAAACAAAATTCAATTTAAAGTAAGTCTTTGTGCTTTCTATTTGAATTATCTGAAAGTTTTAGTGCCGCTTCCAGAGAACTGTCACCATCCCGCCATCCAAATTGCGCCCTCTGCCTCGGACTGGAGCATGCAGAGCTCGCCCTCGCCAACGGAGGATGCAACCACTGCGAGGACCTGCCTTTGTCTTCCCTGCGGCACGAACTTCAGACCGTCAAAGCCGCTCCCGCGCCGCCTCTCACTTCACCGCGGAAGGAGAACGCCGCTCCCAGAGGCCGCCGGAGCCCCCTATGGAGCTATGCGGGCTGGCGTTTCCGCCCCCAAACGCTCTCCCTCTCCACCCCAGCCGGACATACAGTTGCCGCCGAGTGGCCGCTCTGTCCCGCCCATCCTCTCCGACCTGAGAAGCGCGACGGACCTCTCCCTTCGCGCCACCAAAACCACCGCACAAGCCCTGGGGAGACCCTTTGTGTTGCTGAGAAACACTTATGGCTCACGCTCGCCGACATAGCTGACTCGGAATGCGCCACTTTCCTCAACGCGCCTATCTCTCCGACCGGCCTCTTCGGATCTGCCGTCACGGGCATCGTTCACCGCTTCTCCAAAGTGCAGAAAGCCACCCAGGCCATGAACTTGTTCCTGCCCCGCCATGCCAGCACGTCTGCAGGCCGTTCTCGCGAGCCTCCTGCTAGAACTCCGCAACAGTGCCCGCCTCAGCAAGCTCGTCAACCCCAGCGTAGACAGGACGGCCACCCTCGCTCTCGCTCTGACAGCCGCAACAGACAGCGGCCTCCCCGGGGGCCTCGACCCAAGATCACGCTGAAGCCTGATCAGCAAAAGTCTGCCTAGCACAGCTGAGAAAAAGGCAGCCTTCTCCCGCTGCGGCCGAGACCGCGCGCAAAGCTTCGTCCTCTGCTAGTCCCCGACACCTTGCCGACTACAGTAGCGTTCACCGCCACAAACAAGCCGGTCTCCCTTCCCGCTTGCGAGCGACAAAAAGGCGTTTTTACGGCTACCCAGAGAGTTCACAAAAAGAGCATAATAGCCTCAAGTGTAAAAAATGTGCCCACAAGCATGTGCTCACGTGTACACACAAGCACCATATGCCCCGTGTCTCCCACAGAGCCCATTCTCACAGAGCGATCACAGCCCGCTCTAATAGCAGAAAACATAAACACGCCGCGAGCCCATGCACGTTTCTCCTCTCTGCTCGCTCTGTTGTGCCCACAAGCATGCGCTCACGCATACACTTAAGCACCATGTGCCCAGTGTCTCCCACAGAGTCCATTCTCACAGAGCGGCCACAGCCCACTCTAATAGCAGAAAGCACAAACACGCCCGCGAACCCATGCGTGTGTCCCCTCACTGCTCGCTCTGTCTCACGGCCCATAAACTCCTCTCTGAGTGCAGGTCCCATTGCCACACACACTCCAAGCGTGCCCACACACAGTGTCCAGCCCGCTATGAGCAGCAATCAGAGCAATACTTGCTATCCAACCGATAGCCACATGCTTCAAAGCGTGGGAAGCCATCCCCGGCATTTCGGATGCGTGGCGTGAGCGTGGCGTTTCTGTCAGCGTGTCAGCTGTGTGGCGGCTGCATCACGTTTTCCGTGTCTTTGCACACCAGAAGCGTGTCTGACGCGGCGCTGCTGCTGCTAGGTGACATAGAGGGACAGTCTACATTTGGATTTGCGGTGTGTTGCTCTTGCCTTTACGATAATAATTTCAACTGTTATCACACGTCTTCCAAAATCCGAAAAATATGGTAGCTGTCTGTTTATGTTAATAACACTTTCAAATTTTGTGTAGCTTTAAAGAGCCTATATTTAGCCTGATGGTGGACCGTTACTCAGAAGACACACATATGTTGTTATTCTAGCCTATCGTATCCTTATATCCTCCTGAGACCCAGAACGTTTTTCACCAATCACATTGAGCATGAGAGAAAAAACATATTTTTATGTTATGCTTTGACCTAGCTCTGGACACCAGCCAGGACTCGAATTGTTTAAAAAATAAAAATGACATGAAATTATATATAGGCAAAAATAATGGCAATATTTGAAAACTGATAATTTATTGTTATTATTAGTTTAAATTGCATTGACATCTGAATGTAGGCCTATGTCAAAACCTAGACTTTCAAACATCAAAATGTAATTTATTCATATTTATTCGTGTACAAAATGACATATAAACATTGTTTCCTATTGTTTTTTGCCTGGAAATGCTTCCAACACGCTCGCGTGTCGCGTGAAAAATAGCGCGTCGGTTCTATTTCTCAGCGAGCGCGCGTTTCCGCGCAGCTCATGCCGCGCCTGAGACACGCGTGTCACGCGGGCAGTGTGCAAGCTCTAATCTGTTAACATGGGAGCCGAAATAAAAATGGACACGCCACGCTTACGAGACGCTTACGCCACGCAGCCAGTGTGTCTCCGGCCTAATGCTCCCCCAGTGCTGAAGCCCGTCCATCTGGCCACGTCTTAACGCATGCTGTTCTGGAGTCACAACAGCAAATTGTTAGGGCCATTGGAGAAATTAACAATCACATGAAAAATGTCACTGACGCACTCACAGAAATAAGCAACTCATTAAAGGAATTGGTCAAAAAATTAACTTTGTGTCTGAGTACCTTTTATATTGTTGCAATTACACGTTGACGGGCCTGAATGGCTTGTTGATTGTGCTGCACATATACTGGTCCTGGGTCAGGGTCATCTGGCAGTGCCACCTCACCAAGGGGTATGCCATGCCTGTGCACGACATTGTGCAGCACTCCGCAGGCCAGTATGATGCGGCAAACCTTGTCAGGGCGGTATAACAGCATTCCCCCGGTCCCTGTCGAGGCAGCGCCACCGACATTTCAGCTGCCCAATCGCTCGCTCTACAACTGACCGAGTGCGAGAATGGGCATCATTGTATATGCGCTCTCGGTTTGTGGGTTGGTGAGGGGGGTTAACAGCCACGTCTTTAGTGGATAACCACTGTCTCCTGATGGGCAGTTGAATAATCACACACACACATTTAACTTTTAGATAGAACCATACATTTAAATGCATAACTTACCAAGTAGCCACCCATCGCGCACCCTGCCAGCTTGGAGTCTCATCCCAACCATGCTGTTTGTAAGGATATATGAATCGTGGGTTGCCCCAGGCCACCTTGCCACAATATTTGTAAGGCACATTTGTGCATCACATATAATTTGCACATTTATTGAATGAAAATGTTTCCGATTCACATATGCAAATTCTTCTTCAGATGGCGCCCTTATAGCAATATGTGTGCAGTCGATTGCTCCGATTACATTAGGAAAACTGGCTATCGCTGCAAATTGCGCTTTAATGTTTGGATGGTCACCTGCATCGTATGGGAACATTATATACCTGGTAGACAAGCGGATGATCCCGTCCCATACAGCTGGCATTGCACGGCTCAGAACCCGACTCCTGAGCGGTCTGCCAGTTCTCTTTGAAAAGAACCAGTTGCCAGGAAACCAAGTGTAGTAAGCACCTGTAAAGGAACAGGTAATGCGTGGCTCCTCATTGTCTTTTTTTTAAATTCGGACCCAACTCAGCGCAGAGCTCCAAGAGAATAGCCCTTGGAAATCTGAAACGGCTGATAAGCCAGTCATCATCGATGGGCCAGAAAATCATTGTGGTCCCTAAAAATTCATTCTCTCCAGATTCGTCCATTCAAAATGTCCTCTAATAAAGCCAACGCTGCCATTGCTAGACGGGTTGTAGCAATTTGCACACGCTTTATATATGTTCTTACTTAATTGCATAATTAATAGCCTATTTGGTAACACTTTATTTGGATAGTCAATCTGTAGATGCTCTGCAGAGTATCAACAGAGTATCAGTATCATTTCTCTACTGAATGTCTGCAGACTTTCAACAGTTCATCTGTACATGATTTACAAACATATCAACAAATTATCATAAATTCATAATTGAATGTCTGTAGACATTCAACAACGAAGTGTTTGTAGTACATCTATAGATATTCAACAAACCATCTATAACTCTTAAGAAGCATTTAAAACCACATTTGCAACTATCAGTAGCGGTCCCTGAATGTATATTTTCATTTTCTTTATGGCAATCTACATATCTATAGCTACTCAGCTGCACTGCTACAGCACATTTGTAGATTTTCAGTACCATCTCTGTATCTTTGCATTTTCATTATGGTAATCTTCATAATTTCTATAGCTACTCAGCTGCATTGCTACCGCACATTTGTAGATTTTCAGTAGCATATCTGTATCTTTGCATTTTCATTATGGTAATCTACATAATTTACATAGTTACTCAGCTGCATTGCTACAGCACATTTGTAGATTTTCAGTAACATATCTGTGTGTATCTTTTCATATCTGGTGTTCTATATGACACGTACAGCAAATATTTAGGAGTGTATTCACAACATCTCTAATGTATCCGTAACCCTTTCACAACACATGTGATGTCATTCACGTAACTATCCATAGATGTTCCTTGTGACTATCCAAATAAAGTGAAACACACATGAAGCTTAGTTGACAGTTTATAGCTTATATACTTCACATGAACAAATTATCAAGTCAGCAACATAATCAGTGCATTTACAAACTCTACAAATCATCCATAGATGTTCCTTGTGACTATCCAAATAAAGTGAAACACACATGAAGCTTAGTAGACTGTGTCACGGATACACCCACCTCAGTGCCAGACACCATCACTCCACCCACGCGTTCCCGCTCCCCAGAAAACTAATCATCACCATCACCTGTCTCCACCACCTGCAGCCCATCACCAACTCCCATAAAAGACTCGCTCACTCACCTCTGCACTGTCTGGTCTCGTCAATGCTCAAGACAACAGACTCCCGCTACCTACCTGTCCGTGTCCACCTCCGAGTGTGTCTCCGTTCCTGTGTCCATCCTGTCCCAGCTCGATTCGGATCCCTGGTCCACTCTCCAACTTGTGCAAACAGATAAGAGACTCTTTAATTCCACCACCCTGCCAACATTCAGCTGTTCTGAGTATCTGCAACTCACCTGTTCATTCCGCCATCTTCATTTAAATAAACATTGTTTACTCACCCGTCTGTGTCCTTCTGGTTGTGTGACAGAAGACCAGACCAAACATGCTGCCGCCCACGCTTACCACCGCGGCTGCAGCTACTTCATCCACCAGCACCTCTACAACCCGGACGATCTCCTCAACCACCGCCGCCATGGCCTTTTCCTCGCCGGCTGTCTCTGTCAGTCCCATGGCCCAACCAGCGCCCTTCACAGGCGAGGAGGGGGAATGCGCGGATTTCTTCTCCAGTGATAGCATTCTTCTTCCCAAGATAGCATTCTTCTTTCTCTGTTGCGAGGTCAAGCGCTACGCTGGGCTGAAGCACTGTGGAACAGCACCGGCCCCGTTGTCCAGTCGTACCCCGCTCTCGCACGCCACTTCCGGGAGGTTTTCACTTTATCCGCCCACACCATCTCGGTGCCGGATCAACTGTTCCGTCTCCACCAAGGCCGATCGTCAGTCGCCGCCTACGCCCTCCAATTCCGGACCCTTGCGGCCACCAGCGGCTGGAATGAGACTGCCCTGATCACTGCGTATCGACACGGCCTTTCCCCGGATGTCCGGCTCCAACTCGCCGTGTTCGATGACGCGGTCGGTCTCGAGGGTCTCATCCAGCGATCCATCGGTCTGGACCAGCGGCGCGCCGCCTGTCGGCTCGACGATCCGGCACCGCCCCCTCCTCGCCTAACCGCACCCGCTAGCCCTCCAGCACCAGAACCCATGGACATCAGTTCCTACCGTCTCTCTCCAACTGAACGCCAACGGCGCCTCTCCCTGCGCCTCTGCCTGTATTGTGGAGAACCTGGCCACCAGCTCCAAACCTGCCCCGTTCGCCCTCCTCGGCCAAGTGTGAGTACGGTTCAGTTTCCTCCACCTGTTTCCTCACTGCACAGTACTCCTGCTATCATTTATCATTGTAAACGATCTGTTTCAGTTCAAGCGTTAATCGACTCTGGCTCGGCGGGCAACTTCATCTCTTCGACCACTCTGGCCCGTCTACAAGCCCGCCGCCAGGCTATCCCCCACACTCTGCACATCCGTACCATCCTGGGACGGCCCCTAGGCCGAGGACGGGTTGAACACCGGAGCCCCGAGGTAGAACTACAGATCGGCTGTCTTCATCGCGAAACCATCTCCTTCTTGGTGCTGGAGGGCTCCACCGCGGAGATCATCCTGGGACGCCCCTGGCTGGAAGAGCACTCGCCCTACATCCAGTGGTCCACCGGAGAGATCCTGCAGTGGGGTAAAGAGTGCTTCGACCGCTGTCTCTCCCTGGTCCGGAAAACCTCCAAACCATCCTCCACCACCACACCCCAGGTTCCCCTGGCCTCCACCTCCGTTGAGAGTCCTCCGGTGGAGAATCTTCCAGCCATCCCTCCATCCTATCGGGCGTTCCGGGATGTCTTCGACCACCAGCGGGCAACCACACTACCACCTCATCGGCCATGGGACTGTGCGATCGACCTGCTGCCTGGGGCCCCTCTCCCTCACGGAAAGATTTACCCCCTGTCCATCCCGGAACAGAAGGCCATGGAGGAGTACGTCTGCGGAGGCGCTCCAGCAAGGTTTTATCCGTCCATCAACCTCCCCTGCCGCTTCGAGCTTCTTCTTCGTTGGCAAAAAGGACGGAGGCTTGCGCCCCTGCATCGATTACCGGGTCCTCAATCAAGCCACAGTCAAGTTCAGGTATCCCCTTCCTCTGGTCCCCGCCGCGTTGGAACAGCTCCGAGGGGCTCACATCTTCACCAAACTAGATCTTCGTAGTGCCTACAACCTCATCCGCATCCGAGAGGGCGATGAGTGGAAGACAGCCTTTATCACCCCGGCTGGGCACTACGAATATCTCGTGATGCCTTCGGGCTGTCCAACTCACCATCCATCTTTCAAGGGTTCATGAACGAAATATTCCGGGATTTCCTCAACCAGTTTGTCATCATATACATCGACGATATCCTCATCTACTCCCGCTCCCTGACTGAACACATCCACCATGTCCAACTCGTCCTCCACCGCCTCCGCCAGTACCAACTCTATCTGAAGCTCGAAAAATGCGTATTTCATCAACACACCATCCACTTCCTCGGGTACGTCATCACCCCCATGGAGTCACCATGGACCAGAGGAAGGTGGAAGCAGTCACCCAATGGCCCCGACCCACCTCAGTCAAAGAACTCCAACGTTTCCTAGGTTTCGCAAACTTCTACCGACGATTCATCAGGGGCTACAGTCAAATCACCGCACCCATAACCTCCCTCCTGAAATGTGGGGCCAAGTCTCTGTCCTGGAACCCTCAGAGCCAACGAAGCCTTCGAGACCCTCAAGAGGACCTTCAGCACCGCCCCTACCCTCGTCCTACCCGATCCAGACCGCCCTTTCCTGGTTGAAGCTCGACGCCTCTACCACCGGGGTCAGGAGCGGTTCTATCTCAGCGGCAGGGAATCCCCCACGACTCCATCCATGCGCCTTCTTCTCCAGGAAACTGTCCCCGGCGGAGCTGAACTACGACATCGGGAATCGAGAGCTGCTTGCCATCAAGCTCGCCCTGGAAGAGTGGAGACACTGGCTGGAGGGAGCCAAACACCCATTTACCGTCATCACTGACCACCGTAACCTTGCCTATCTCCGGGAAGCACGACGCCTCAACCCCCGCCAAGCCCGGTGGGCCCTCTTCTTCACACGTTTCAATTTCACCGTCACCTACCGCCCTGGACCTAAGAACGTCAAAGCTGACGCCCTTTCTCGTCAGTTTCAACCCCCTTGGATATCTCAGAACCGGACACCATCCTCCCTCCAGCCATGGTAGTCAGCCCCATCCAGTGGACCCTCGATGACCACATAACCGAGGCCACCCAATCCGAACCAGCTCCGCCGGGAGGTCCTGAGGGACGGGTCTATGTCCCCACTCATCTGCGCCCGTCCCTCATGGACTCAGTGCACACCTCTCCAGGCTCTGGACACCCAGGCAGCCACCAAACCCTCTCGCTCATCCAACAGCGCTACTGGTGGCCAGGTATGGCCCAGGATGTCTCCCGGTACGTGAGGGGTTGCTCAGTCTGCGCCATGGCCAAGGTGCCCCGTCGCCTCCCGGAGGGTAAGCTGGTCCCCCTGCCCATTCCATCCCGGCCGTGGTCCCACCTGGGGGTGGACTTCGTCACCAACCTGCCACCTTCAGAGAGTCACACCTGCATCCTCCAAAAAAGCAAGCTAATTCCCCTGGCTGCGTTACCCACTGCGTTCGCGACGTCGGGGGCGGCCACCTCGAGTCCTAGTCGACTGGGAAGGCTTTGGACCGGAAGAGTGTGGGTCCACAGAGAGGACATCCTGGACCCATCCCTCCTCCTGGACTTCCACACCACTCACCCTGACCGCCCGCGCACCCAGAGGCCGTGGCCGCCCGTCGTCGGTCTGTTCCGCCCAGCTGGAGCTCGGCCGTGGAGGGGGGTACTGTCACGGATACACCCACCTCAGTGCCAGACACCATCACTCCACCCACGCGTTCCCGCTCCCCAGAATACTAATCATCACCATCACCTGTCTCCACCACCTGCAGCCCATCACCAACTCCCATAAAAGACTCGCTCACTCACCTCTGCACTGTCTGGTCTCGTCAATGCTCAAGACAACAGACTCCCGCTACCTACCTGTCCATGTCCACCTCCGAGTGTGTCTCCGTTCCTGTGTCCATCCTGTCCCAGCTCGATCGATCCCCTGGTCCACTCTCCAACTTCTGCAAACAGAAAAGAGACTCTTTAATTCCACCACCCTGCCAACATTCAGCTGTTCTGAGTATTCTGCAACTCATCTGTTCATTCCGCCAGCTTCATTTAAATAAACATTGTTTACTCACCCGTCTGTGTCCTTCTGGTTGTGTGACAGACTGTTTATGGCTCATGTACTTCACATTAACAAATTATCAAGTAGCAACAAAATCAATGCATTTACAAACTCCCTTGTTATAAAATAAATATCTACAAATCAAGTTCAGTGCATTCACAAACTGGAGCAATAGGGAAAATACCAGGTAAAAACAATCAACGTGCCAACATCTTTTCTGGCAGTAATTCAAAAAAAGCATCAGAGATCAACATTTTAATGAAATGAAATCCCAGAATTATATTGCATCATTTACCAAATTTTACACATCGTATACAGCAGAGACACTTTTACAAATAACTGTCAGAAATCTGCCCCAAATTGAACAACAAAAAACAATTACAGAGCCTAATGCTGAACATTGTCATGGTTGTAACACCCTACTGCGTGATCTCATGAGAATACGTATTTGTACGTTTTATCATATGTGCATATAATAGTTTTATATGCGCAGAGACGGTATAATACTGACGTAGCCCTATTTACAGTAACTACTAAAACGTAAAACATTGGTAACACTTTACAATACGTGTGCACTAATAAGCATTAATTCATGCTTAACTAATGCACAGATAATACTGAATTAATGTGTAACTAATGATTATCTAAGCTATTCATTAATGATTATCCACATTAGGAACTAATTAAGAGTCTGTAAGGTTAATGTATTAGTTCATACATGAATTGTTATTAATTAAATATGTAATTGTGGATTAATTCCATAATAACTCATTTTTTTAACTAATCGTGTTAATTAATATGTTAATTACCAGAATGAGCCAAAGCCTTGTATTTCAACTTCCAGATAATATGACAGGTACACTAATATGCATTAATACATGATTAATTAATTAATTGTTAATGCAAATTCATGTGCAAATTACTACAATTACTAAATGACTAGTTAATAATGATGTGCCTCAGCAAGTAAAGTCATAACATAATGATACCTTTGCAAATCATTAGCTAATGATTAATTAAGGCAGACAACTGGAAGTTGAAGTGCATAGCTTTGACTAATTGTGGTAATTAACACATTAATTTACACTATTAGTTAATAAAATATGTTATTAAGGAATTAATACACAATGACACATTGAATTAATAGCAATTCATGTATTACTTAATCTATTAATCATATAGACTCTTTATTAGTTGCTGATGCAGTAATCATTAATTAATGATTTAGTTCTTTATTAGTTATACATTAACTCATTATTATCTGTGCATTAGTTAAGTGTGAATTAATGCATATTAGTGCACACGTATTGTAAAGTGTTACCAAAACATTTGTTCATACGTAAATAAATTATGTTTTTGTGCTGTCAGTATTGACAGCACAAAACGTAATTTATTTACGTATGAACAAATGTCTTATTTGGATAGTCCCAAGGAACATCTATGGATAGTTTCTTGAATGACATCACATGTGTTGTGAAAGGGTTATGGATACATTAGAGATGTTGTGAAAACACACCTAAATATTTGCTGTACGTGTCATAGAACACCAGATATGAACAGATACACACAGAGATGCTACTGAAAATCTACAAATGTGCTGTAGCAATGCAGCTGAGTAACTATGTAAATTATGTAGATTACCATAATGAAAATGCAAAGATACAGATATGCTACTGAAAATCTACAAATGTGTGGTAGCAATGCAGCTGAGTAGCTATAGAAATTATGAAGATTGCCATAATGCAAATGCAAAGATACAGAGATGGTACTGAAAATCTACAAATGTGCTGTAGCAATGCAGCTGAGTAGCTATAGATATGTAGATTGCCATAAAGAAAATGAAAATATACATGCAGGGACCGCTACTGATAGTTGCAAATGTGGTTTTAAATGCTTCTTATGGGTTATAGATGGTTTGTTGAATATCTATAGATGTACTACAAACACTTTGTTGTTGAATGTCTACAGATATTCAGTTAAGAATTTATGCTTATTTGTTGATATTTTGTAAATCATGTACAGATGAACTGTTGAAAGTCTGCAGACATTCAGTAGAGAAATGATACTGATACTCTGTTGATACTCTGTAGAGCATCTACAGATTGACTATCCAAATAAAGTGTTACCCTGTTATAGATGGTTTGTTGAATATCTATAGATGTATTACAAACACTTCGTTGTTAAATGTCTACAGACATTCAGTTAAGAATTTATGCTTATTTGTTGATATTTTGTAAATCATGTACAGATGAACTGTTGAAAGTCTGCAGACATTCAGCAGAGAAATGATACTGATACTCTGTTGATACTCTGTAGAGCATCTACAGATTGACTATCCAAATAAAGTGTTACCCTGTGGTCTATTGAGACCTGTCTGTGTCTGGCCTATCGTGGCTGTATCTGTGGTCTATCGAGACCTGTCTATGTCTGGCCTATCATGGCTGTATCTGTGGTCTATCGAGACCTGTCTGTGTCTGGCCTATCGTGGCTGTATCTGTGGTCTATCGAGACCTGTCTATGTCTGGCTTATTGTGGCTGTATCTGTGGTCTATTGAGACCTGTCTATGTCTGGCTTATCGTGGCTGTATCTGTGGTCTATCAGAGACCTGTCTATGTCTGGCTTATCGTGGCTGTATCTGTGGTCTCTGGAGACCTGTCTATGTCTGGCCTATCGGTGGCCACCATCTGTGGTCTATTGAGACCTGTCTATGTCTGGCCTATTGTGGCTGTATCTGTGGTCTATTTTTACCTGTCTATGTCTGGCCTTGTGGCGGTCTCTGTGATCTCTGAGAGCTTCTCTATGTCTGGCCTATCGTAGTTGTATATGTAGTCTTTCGAAACCTGTCTTTGTCTGGCCTATTGTGGCTTTATCTGTGGTCTATTGAGACCTGTCTATGTCTGGCCATCGTGGCTATATCTGCGTGGTCTTCCAGAGACCAGCATGTGTCTGGCTTCGGGGCTGTATCTACAGTCTATCGCGGGGTTCGCCGGTCTCAGTCCTGGGGGCGCCGTCTCTGCAGAGTTTGGCTCTGGCCCTGATCAAACACACCTGAGCAAGCTAATCAAGGTCTTCAGGATCAGTGAGAGACTCACAGGTGCGTGTGTTTGATCGGGGTCGAAGCTGGGCTCTGGTGGCCGTCCGGGGCTGAGATTGGTGAACTGTGGTCTATCGAGTCCAGTCTAAGTGTGGCCTATCGTGGCGTGTATCCGTGGTCTATCAAGACTTTTGTATGTTGGCTATCATGGCTGTATCTGTGTTCTATGAGAGACCCGTCCATGTCTGGATTATCTGATGATCAGAATCTGTGTGGTCTATTGAGTGTATACATAGGTATACGACTCACCGTTCATCATCCTAATTATGGTATCTTCTTTTTCTTTTTAGGAACATTTAGGATTCACGACTGGTGGGTATACTTTCGTTCATCAATTTTGGGGGGAAGGCTACGGGGCCAGATCTACAATCCACCTACTTTTGGGGGTTCGGCTGTGACCCCTACCTTCGTCTTCAGGCAGGAAATGCTGATCCGCTACCCTCGGATTACCGATCTATGGACGGGGTCTACGCCAAAGAACTTTGCAAATAATTGCCTGCTGGGCTGTCAATAAATGGATGCTTTGTTACATCATTTTATCTCTCGAGTTTTTCTGGTAGAAATGAAAGCTTTAGCATAAGTTCTGCCAGGAAGACTAATTACCGCGTCACATGTTACCTTCAGGTTATCCAATCACGTTCTTATTCTTGTCGTATAAAAGATCGGTACTTACACATGTTTGAGTTTCGCAGATGCCGACACGAACAACAACCTCCACCCTCCCCACCACCACCAGGGATGGTCCCGTCTATACTTCTCTGGGGGTCGGCTTGCGCCCCTGCCTTCGTCTTCAGGCAGGAAATGCTGATCCTCTACCCTCGGGATTACGGATCTATGGACGGGGTCTTACGCCAAAGAACTTTGCAAATAATTTCCTGCTGGGCTGTCAATAAATGGATGCTTTGTTACATCATTTTAGTCTTTCTGGTAGAAATTAGTATTATTTGCTAATTATTTTTGTTTTTGGTATTTTGTGGTGTTACCCTCTAAAAAAATTATTTTAGAGATGAAAGTTTGACCCTCTGTACAAGCAGGGAAGATTAGCATAAAGTGCTAGTAATATTGTGGATATCCTTTGCTCTGCCAAAAAAGGTTTAACAACAGTCGATCTGTGTTAACAAATGTAGCCTCTGTTGATCAGAGAGAGTTTTAAGTTTTTTGTGTGATAAAGAAACATTACAAAATGGTTAGAAAGAATGCTAGGTTGGTTCCAACAAAGGAAAAAAGTGGCCTTGTCACTCCATTGTGGTCAGATAGCGAATTCAAAACATTGTTAGGAGAACAAATGAACCTAATAGTAAATAAAAAGGTTAGACAAGAACTAACAGAGAAATATGAGATTCATCCAGAGAAGACTTGGTTCGGATAGATGAGTGTAAAAAAGAACTAGGAGCATGTATTCGAAGAACAATGTGAAAGGAATAATCTGTTGCCACAGAGAGTTTGGTTCCGCACAACATTTTGAGCAAAAGTCAGAGCTAGAGAAAGAGAACAAAGAGGTACGGGCTAGAGTTTCTGCATTAACCAAGAAATCGTCTCGGTTACTAGTGTAACCCTCGTTCCCTGAGTAGGGAACGGAGACGTTACGTCAGAAGTGACGGAGATTGGGGGTTTCGCATAGAAAGCCAATCCTCTTCGAGTATTTAACAACGAGCCAATGGCATGCGAATGCCTTGGGGCTGCGGAATTTGCATAGCGTACTCCGCCCCACCCTGTGGGTATAAAAGGAGGAAGTAAACGCAACCGCAGTATGTCTCGCTGAGGAGCCAAGACTGAACTAGGCGTCTACCCAGCGGTACAGCAGAAGTGGCAAGGAGACGTGACGTCTCCGTTCCCTACTCAGGGAACGAGGGTTACACTAGTAACCGAGACGTTCCCTATCGTAGTCACTTCGAGTTACGTCAGAAGTGACGGAGATTGGGGTCAGTGCCATCATGCCAACTTCAAGCTGTCTTCCAGTGCCCTGCGAAAGACTGGACTCTTGAACAATAATAACCAGGAGTTCCTTCTTTACACAGGAATACCAAGGTACACTGGGAAGCATATCCCGGGTGGAACATGCTACCCAATGCCTACCCGAAGGAGGACTTACGGAACACATGTGGTCGAAGGGACCCACATGGGAGATTACTGGAGCGCCAACCGCAGGTGGCAAGAACTTAGCTCCAGGGGTGGCAGATGGCTTGCCAAGGGAAGACACATGCTCAGGGAGGCTTACAGTGGATAATACACATGAGACAGTTGCCGTCAGGGAACCGTGCACATGGATGCACCTAGCCGGCACCATGAGTAGCGCAGTGGTGCCCGCATCATGAGTGCTGGAGGACTCAGGGCTTCACGGAAGGCTCAACTGAGGAATATCGCACTCATCCAGTTCGGAGAGTGGAGTGGCGAGCAAGCGAAGACACTAAGCGGGTCCAGTACTGGCGGAAGCGAGTGCGTGAGAGGACACCGGCTCATTCGCAGATTATAGAATCTGGCGAAGGTGTTAGGTGTCGCCCAGCCTGCAGCTCTGCAAATGTCTTGTTAGCGAGGCGCCATGCGCTAGAGCCCAAGAGGAAGCCACACTCCTCAGTGGAGTGGGCCGTCACACCAGAGGGGCACGGTCGGCCTTGCTGCTGGTAAGACAAAACAATGGCGTCCACTAACCAGTGAGACAGCCGTTGTTTCAGAGAAGCCCTTCCCTTCTGGCTCCCCCCATGACAGACAAAGAGCTGTTCTGAGGTCCTGAAGCACCGCGTTCTGTAGACGTAAGTGCGGAGTGCACGTACTGGACAGAGCAGTGTCAAGGCTGGGTCTGCCTCCTCCAGGGGCAGCGCTTGCAGGGTCACCACCTGATCCCGGAAGGGAGTGGTGGGAACCTTGGGCATATCCCGTGCCGGGGTCTCGTCAAGTCGCGTGAGAGTAAGCCGGCCCGACTCCCAGCACGCTTCGTCAACGGAAAATGCCTGCAGGTCCCCTACCCCTCTTGATGGAGGCCAATGCAACCAGGAGATGCCGTCTTCATAGACAGAAACTTTAACTCAACTGATTGTAAAGGCTCAAAGGGAGGCCTCTGCAGAGCATTTAAAACAACTGCGAGGTCCCAGAGGGCACGAGGGGAGGACGAGGCGGATTTAGTCGCCTCGCTCCCCTCAGGAACCTGATGACCAGAGTCGTACTTGCCAGATGGACTTACCGTCTACTGCAACGTGCGAGGCGGCAATGGCCGCGGCGTGAGACTTTGAGGGTGGAGGGCGACAGCCTACGCTCCAACCCTTCCTGCAGGAAAGACAGCACGACACTGATCGGGCATCTGCGGGGGTCTTCTCCGCGAGAAGAGCACCAGCTGACGAAGAGATTCCAGCTTGCAACGCAGTAGAGGCGTCTGGTAGATGACGCCCTAGCAGAAGTGATGGTTGCCGCCACCGCAGGTGGTGGCCGGAACTCAAACCTGCCTCGTCCCCGTCCAGGAGCCACACGTGCAGCCTCCAGAGGTTGGGACGAGGGTGCCATAGAGTGCCCCGTCTCTGAGTGAGTAGGTCTTGTCTCAGAGGAATAGGCCAAGGAGGTGCTGTCAAGGAGCATGAGTTCGGAGAACCATGTCTTGAGTGGCCAATAAGGGGCTACCCAGCAGAGACCTGCTCCTCGTCCTCCTTGATCTTGCACAACACCTGTGCGAGGAGGCTCACTGGGGGAACGCATCTTGCGTGGGCCCCGCGCCAGCTGTGCGCCAGTGCATCTGTGCCGAGCGTACCCCAACAGGGATGAACTGGGCGCAGTGGGATGAGTCCCGGGAGGCGAACAGGTCCTCTGTGCCTCCCAGACTGGTCCCAGATGAGCTGGACCGTCTGGGGATGGAGTCTCCATTCGCCGGAGATGGGCGGACTCGTGACAGCTCGTCGGCTGCCAGGTTCCGATCTCCTGGAATGTACACAGCACGAAGGGACCTCAGGTGCTTCTGACTCCATAGCAGGAGGTGGTGGGCGAGCTGCGACATCTCCGACGTGAGCGTAGACCCACCCTGGTGGTTGATGTACGCTACTGTGGCGGTATTGTCTGGACGGACAGAGTACGTGTTGACCCCTGAGCAGTGCTCGAAAGCGAGTGCAGGGCCAGGCGTACTGCCAGCAGCTCGGAGGCAATTGATGTGCATGAGGCGCTGGGGTTCTGTCGCAGGAGCCCGCGGCTGCATGCCCATTGCACATGGCACCCCAACCCGTGGTAGACGCATCTGTGGAGACGACAAGATGCCTGGAAACTCGCTGAAGCGGAACACCAGTCCGTAGAAAGCTGAGGTTCGACCACGGGAAGAAGGTTCGGCAGGCACGCTGGAGTCACTGGAACTCGGAGCGGAGCCGCGATGCCATGCCCACCCTCGGGACTCGATCGCGAAGCCACAGCTGAAGCGGTCTCCATATGAAGCAGTTCCGAGCGGCGCAGTCGCGGCTGCGGATGCCATATGCCCCAGGAGCCTCTGGAAAAGTTTCAGTGGGACCGCGCTCTTGCCCTCGAACTGTAGAAGACAAGTCAGCGGTGAGTGTGCGCGGCTCGCTCGTAAGCTGCGCGGACATGGCGGACCGGAGTCTACTGCTCCACGCCGAGAAAAGAGATCCTCTGCACGGGGCAAAGTTTGCTCTTCTCCCGGCTCGACCCGGAAGGCCCAACGGGCTAGGTGCTGGAGCACCAGGTCTCTGTTCGCAGAGCCGCTCTCGAGAGTGTGCTAGAAGGTAGCCCAGGTCGACTCGAGGGTAATTCAGGATGCGAACCACGGTGTCTCGCGAAGGGGAACAAGGGCTGCCTCGACGATCTCGTGAAGACGCGAGGGGGACAGAGCTAACCCGAATGGGAGAACTGCGTCATTGATATGCCTGGCCTTCGAGAAGACCGGAAGAAGCGGTCTGTGTCGAGGGCAATATGGAGACATGAAGTGCGCGTCCTTAGGTCGATCGCTGCAAACCAATCCTGTGGCTGCACGCATTCGAAATGCGTTTGGCCGTGAGCATCTCGAACGGCATCCGATGAAGGGTGCGGTTCAGAGCGCGTAATGCAGGGTCGAGATCGTAAGCCCACCGGTCTTTTTGGGACGAATGGAGTGAGGGCTGTAGAAGCCGGACCTCAGCCTCGGCTGAGAGGACTGTCTCGATTGCACCCTTCGCAAGCGGGGTCTCGCAATCTCCGCTCTCATGACCGGGACATCGCCACCGAACCAAAGTTGGAGCGAACTCCCTGAAACGGGAGGAGACCGTGCGGACTGAACTCGACATAGCCGAATCCTGATCGCTTCTGATGTACCCAGCGGGACAGGTCGGGAGCTCTAACCAGGCTTCCAGGAACTGAACCAGCGGGGTCATGCGAGACACAGACGTCCCCCGGAGGGGCAGCGGGGCAGAGCGACAGGCATGCGCCCCAGGGCTTAACCCGGGCGGGTGCGTAGTTCGAAGCTCTGCTCCTCGACAGTCGAGACCAGGAAGGACCAGCGTTCCACGGGGGTCTGTTCTGTCGAGGGTCTGGCGACTGTGCTGCTCAGTGATGATGTCAAGTCTTTCTTTAACCATTTAGGGTGCTGCCCACCCGTGGGTGAGCAGCGGGAAAACAAAAGGTTCTCCCCCGGCCCCTCCACCGGGGGAAGGAGGGGGCCTGCTACCACCTCCCGAGAAAGACTCGACGCCAACACTGAGCAGCCCATCTCAGGAACGCCGCTTGGCCTGGCGTTTGGCGGGCGCGGATCCTGAGGGGGCTGTGACGCTCCTCTGCGGTCACCTCGACGCACGTGGCCTGGGTGAAGGCTGCTGCTGTGGCCGTGTCGGGGGGGGCGTCCTCGGCGGCGAGCAGGCTGAGGCGGCTGCGCCGACGGCTGGGTGGAGGCAGCAGCTGGCCGTCGGGGCAGGATGTGTCTAATCGCCTCGGTCTGCTTCTGCGCGGTCGAGAACTGCTGGGCAAAGTCCTCGAACCGCACCGCCGAAAAGGCCAACCTGGGAAAGCGGGGCATGAGGCAGACGAGTCCGCTCGGCTTCGCGCACTTCCGCCAGGTTAAGCCATAGGTGGCGCTCCTGGACCACGCTAGTGGCCATCACCTGACCCAGGGAGCGAGCGGCCACTTCGGTCGCCCGGAGAGCGAGGTCAGTGGCGGCTCGGAAGTTCGTCGAACGAACCCTGGTCAGTCCCGCCCTCGGACATGTCTCTGAGCAGTTTGGCTTGGAAAACCTGCAAAGTGCTCATCGCATGTAGGGCGGAGGCTGCCCGTCCCGCTGCACTATAGGTGCGCGCCGCCATAGGCGACGAGACCTACAGGCTTTGGACGGGTGCTTGGGAGGCCCCCGGGAGGAGGCGCTCTGCGGACACAGTTGCATCGCCAACAGAGCGCTCCACCGGAGGCAACCCCCGCATACCCACGGGCAGCCGCGTCCACGAGAGGGGAAGGCGGGGGCTGACGGTCGGAACACGGGAGGACAAAGGAGCCTGCCATGTCTTCGTCAGCTCCCGCATGCAACTGCGGGAAGAATGGTATTGGGGTTGGCTGTGGCCTTGCGGCGGCAGCTTTGCCCCAAACCATTCATCCAGTCCGTGAGTGATCGGGGTGGGGCGGGAGGGTTCCAGCTCCAGCCCAATACTCAGCAGGCGGCCCGAGAAAGCATGGCCGTGCGTCTCAGGATCAGACACAGGCGGCGCCGGCACTCCCGAGGAGGCAACGCCGCCGTATCTTCACCCGAGGAATCGAGCCCCACCTTTGTGATGCTGTGATCGACATCACATCATCCTCTGAAGCGCCGGAGCGAAGCAGAGGTGCCTGCGAAAGGCAGACAGTCTCCAACGCCCCTGCGCTCGCTGGCTGCAACACTGTTGCGGTGGGTGTGGCCCGAGGAGCTGAGCGTCGGGGGTATTATGCCACACTGTCACCGACGAGATCACCCTGGCCGCGAGCCAGCGAGCTTCCCCGGGTGGAGGAAGCAGATCGGGGTAACGGTGGCGCGGACTCTCACAGTAAGATCATTGAGTCTCGATCTCAGTGTTGAGATGGTCATATTCCCACAAAAGGAACATGACTCATCCACGAGGGCTGCTTTTGCATGACGAAGACCCAGACATACAAAGCAGCGATCGTGCACCATCAGAGGAGGACAGAAATCGACCACATCCAGAAGAACACGGGCGAATTCATCTTTAAAAGACGTGCCACGTGCAGCTCTTTAGGAGAGGAGGAAATTCACTCTGCAGCGCTGAGGCGACCAGGGAGAAGCGCAAAGTCTGGCAGACCGCTGCACAGGATTCGCAGGCAATGCAGAATCCCGCTGGAGTACCGCCGTCACACCAACACTGGAGAGGACGCTCGTCTCGAAGAGGCTTTGATCAGTGATAATGGCTTGTGGAGTGAAGAATGCTCTTGGCTCCGAAAGCGAAAACATACTGCGGTTGCGTTTACTTCCTCCTTTTATACCCACAGGGTGGGGCGGAGTACGCTATGCAAATTCCGCAGCCCCAAGGCATTCGCATGCCATTGGCTCGTTGTTAAATACTCGAAGAGGATTCGGCTTTCTATGGGAAACCCCCAATCTCCGTCACTTCTGGCGTAACTCGCAAATAACTACGATTAGGAGATGAACCACAACAAAGATGCAGAAAGAACTGATGTGGAAGAAGTCAAGTCAGTCTGATAACATTTACCCTGACTTTCACGCATTCTTTGAAACAGATGTCAACATCCCATCAGTAACTTATAAGCATGTAAATTCAGTCAAGTCAAGTCAAATTTATTTATATAGCGCTTTTTACAATACAGATTGTATCAAAGCAGCTTCACAGTGATAACATGAAAGTAGTACAACACAGATCAATAATATTGTTAAATGTTAAATAAACCCAACTAAGCAAGCCAAAAGCAGGCAAAGCAAGGCGACAGTGGCAAGGAACCAAAACTCCATCAGATTGGATGGAGAAAAAACCTTGGGAGAACCCAGGCTCAGTCGGGGCCAGTTCTCCTCTGGCTTACATTCATATTGTTTATATATAAATATTAAATATAAATATTGTTTATATGTAACACGGCGCCATAACATATCGCCAGCGTTGAGTCGTCTCTTCACAGGCGTTGGGGCATCTGAAATCCCCGTGAGAGGCTGGATACAAACTGGACCTGACGAACGCCATTTTCTTGGGACAAACGTCCTGAGATAACAGCAGAAAGGCAGATGGGAAATAATTAGCATAGCTGATGTTCATAATGATTTCCATTATACGGCAGTCGGTGTTAGAAAATCACTATCTCGCAAACTCTCCGCAACCCAACCATACGTGCCGAACGGCCGAACGTTTGTCTAAAAGGCTGTCGAGCCCCACTGCCGCAGGTAATGCAGGGTCAGTGGCAAACGGTTCTGTATGGTATAACAGAGGAATAAAAGGTAAGCATTATGTGAATGCTTGACTGAAGAGATGCGTCTTTAGTGTAGTTTTAAACTGTGTCAGCGAGTCAGAGCCTCGGACCGTATCTGGGAAGGCTATTCCAGAGTTTTGGAGCTAGATGTGAGAGACGCCCTCCCTCCTTTAGTGGACTTAGATATCCTAGGAATGACCAGAAGCCTTGAATTTAGTGATTTTAAGGAACGCGAGTGGATTGTAGGGCGAAAGTAAGGTCCGTTAAGTACATCAGGAGCTAAACCATTTAGGGCTTTATAGGTCATTAGTAGTATTTTGTAGTTGATACAGAACTTAATAGGTAACCAGTGTAGAGATGATAAAATCGGATGTAATATGATCGTATTTTCTTGACCTAGTAAGAACTCTAGCGGCTGCATTTTTGGACTAACTGTAGCTTGTTTATTGAAGATGCAGGACAACCGGCTAATAAAGCATTACAGTAATCTAGTCTCGAGGTCATAAATGCATGAACTACCTTTTCTGCATCAGAAACAGATAGCATGTTACGTAGCTTAGCAATGTTTCTAAGGTGGAAAAAGGCTGTTCTTGTAACATATGAAATGCTGATTTTCGAAAGACAAATTAAGTCTAGTATAACACCTCAGGTCTTTTACTGTAGTGGATAAAGTAACAGGACATCCATCTATATTAAAGTTGTATTGTAGGAAGTTTCGATGAGTAGTTTTTTGGACCAATAAGTAATACTTCCATCTTATGTCTGAATTTAATAGCAGGAAATTCCACGTCATCCAGCATTTTATATCTTTGAGACACTTCTGTCAATTTAGATGAGTTAGTGTTTTGTATCATTAATCGTAATGAAATATATAGTTGAGTGTCATCAGCATAACAGTGGAAATTAATTCCATGTTTACTTATAATATTACCAAGTGGCAGCATATTATATTGAGAATAGCAGAGGGCCTAAAGAACCAGATCCTTCGCAGTACTCCCATAGTCTACTGAGCGTTTATCTTTGATTTTTCCCATTTAAACAAACAAAATAAGAAGCAGTTGCAAGTAGGTGCAATCTAAACCAGCCTAATGCCAATGTTGAAGGTATGTCACGCTAGCAAAAAGATCACAGGAATCCATGAGACAGAAAGTGTTCTTCCCAGTGCTTCTGTTGTTCAAATCCAAACAGTTGCTAAAGCGCTCAGACCTAGAGACATAGAGAGATTGACCCAGAGCTTACCCTCAGCACGCACACAGTTTTCTGAATTTAGAAGAGCATTGATTGTAAAAATGTGTCTATATGACATGTCATTTCCAGAAGTAACACAGTTAATGTCCAATTTTAACCTGAATTTTAACCTGAGATTAATTTTGAATCTGAATTCAACAGTTTTGAATCTGCTGTTACCTTCTGAACTGCAATATGCCAGAAACGATGATTTGATAGAGGAGTAAGAGTGTTAAAGAAAATCGTTGGACCAAAAGTGGACTAGTCAAAGATTAATTGCTGTGTACAAAAGAAAGAAAAAATATGAATATACTAGAGAGGTTTTTCTTAGTCAGCCGTAAGCCCTCATGAAATTATTACTGGATGCACCAACTGCAGATGCCAGGTGTGATTGATCTTAGAAATGCTGATGTACACATTGCCTCAGATGCCCTGATCGCTTACTGTGAAAACCTCACAAAGGCAGTACAGAGTGCCAAGGAGAGAGTTGAGTCGTGTTGGCAGAATCCACCAGAAGGTGGACAAGCAGTTATCCCAGGTCAATGAGTTATGATCAAGTAATTCAGAACAAGCCATTAGAACCTAAGTGGTACGCACACACACCCAAAGTGATGTTGATTACAGCAGCTGCAGAATTGTGTCAGGAAAAGAAAGTCTGGAACTCAAGTGTCACACTGTAAGGTTGTTTCTGCCACCAACAGGGATAGGATAGGACATGAACGAGTGGGGAACCCAAGGGAAGAACCGAAATGCAATATGCTTCACCCCTTGGGTGAAGACTCCCTCTATAGGCCTTCGAAAAACATCACAAAAGGATAAAGAAAATAAAAAAATACACAATGCAGAGACCCACATATGGAACCTTCAGTCATCCATCAACATGATTAAAATTGTCATACTACTCCTAACCATCAGGACATCGCAAAAAGTGTAGACTCCAGAATCCTTGTTTGCTGGAAAGAACGTTGCAGGCCACAGCCAGAAGATGGCTGCATTCCATGACTCACTTGTGCAAAAATATGGTGGTCCAACAATACACAAGTCTTGATATTTCAGCAAAATTACACCAGATGACTGAAGTGAAATCTTCGGTAAGAATTTCATGGACCCTAATTGCATGTTTGTTTTCTGTGTCAGCATGCAATTACAGAAAAGCAAACACAGAACATAAGTTTATGTGCCTGTAACTCACAAGTTACAAGAATGAACTTCTTAACTGTTTAAATTTGTACATAATGCGAGAGTTACAGTATTAGTACTCTCAAAGGGAGGACTGAGGGATTACACATTTTTATTTAAATTTTTTATTTAGTTTCCAGTACAACAGTATTTTTAACTGAGAAACTTCTCTGGCTGTGAGAAGCAGAAATTGTGCTCTGTGGGTGTTTATTGGGTGGGCTAATGTTACTCCCAAAATAGGTCTGGGCAGAGACAGATAATAGAAACCATCCAACATGATATTAACAAGGCTGTTCAGAAACACCTGCTGTGATCATACCAGGTAACCAGTTGGGGAAACTAGGATTCAATTCCCTGTTCCACATTATTTACCCCCAGTAATTATACTGTGACTTTCTTTTGTTGCCATGTCAGTCGATGACAGTACTTCACAGTACTTCCTAATGAAAACTGGGTGTAGATAATGGTGCATACTGTATCTAGAACAAAATCAATTTAGCTTTTCCCTTGAGAAAAGAGTCCTTAATTGCACTGAATGTTCTATGCAAATGCATCATCTGCAAATAGACGCTGGCTTAGCTTTTGGCCAATATGAAGTATCTTATGAGATGGCATCTTTTTTGTCGGCTTAAAAATGATTTTGTTTTGGAAGCTCGTCTATGATGCTGTCTGTCTAGATAGGCCTATTTCACAAAAATGGCTGCCAAGACCAGAAGTATGGTAAACTCTTTTTCGGTGAAAGCACTAGGAGTTACAGTCAGAGGACAAAATAATGCAGAGACTATTCCATTCCTTTTCAACCCAAAGAATAAACAACCACATTTATCACTTCATGGCTTTCCGTGTTTTGAGGGGTTTCATGGAACAACTGGGCGAAGTTAAATCACACCAGACACAGACGGCAAAAGACGTTTGTGGAGGAAGCAGATGTTGAAATGGAGTGATGCCCAGACACAAAACATATTTATATTGCACTTGATTGTTATCTGATTTGCACGTCATGCACTTTTATTTATTATTATTAACTGTTGGCAAATTAAAATTGTTTGTAGAAGTTGTTTTCTGTAACTATCTTTACCTTTTTTCTGTTTACCTGGGTGTGCTTTGCCATACTGGTGTTTACTTGTGCAAGCAAGGCCAGCTGGAACATTTATTAAACATGTAGAATACTGTCCAAACCATTACATATAGTATTATAAATTCAGACATTTGTGATATAAAAAAAATAAAACATTAGAATAACTGTTAAAATTGAGTGAACACGGAGCACTTATTCCTGTGAGTGGGGCTGGAAAACCCGGAGTGGACTAGGATCAGAGTGATGACAGCATGCTTAGAGTGCAGAGAGGAATGTGCTTTTCCTCCATTCCAGGCTTCTGATCACATCCCCCTGGGCAGTGTGAACACCTCGTCCGGCCCGCAGCTATACAGATATCTGTTAGCGAGGAGCCACGTGCCAGAACCCAGGAGGATGCAACGCCTCTCGTGGAGTGTGCATGCAACCTGAGACGTCTAACTGACGTTAAAGGATACCCTGAAACGTTGGATGTTGACGTATGGTCAAAAGCGTCAGTTATATGACGTCTTGGGATGAGAATGTGTTGCCATTGCAGGAACAAGTGTCTCGACCTCAGTTCCCGAGATGGTCATCTTCCCACAATGGGTACATGACTCATCCATGAACGCTGCCTCAGCGTGTTCAAAGCCCATACACATGAGGCAGCGATTATGACCATCCTGTGATCCCAGGTAACAACCGCACTTAGAAACACACAGACAGAATGTCATCTTGAAGACACAAACTATCTGTGTAAGCTCTTTTAGAAACTGCTCTCCTTGGTGCTGAAGCATGCAGGGGAACAGTCATGGCGAACACAGACTGGAATGTGCACCTGTGCGTTGTTCTCTCTCGCTGGTCTTACCAGCCGTGAAAATGTCCGTTGAGCGCTTTAAACGTTTACCTAACCAGCCGTGAAAATAGCTTTTTGTTTGCTCAGTTTTAAAACAACAAAAGAGAGAGAGAGAGAGAGACAGAGAGAAGAACAGAGATCCAGAAGAGGCTTGTTCTCAATTCACTTTTCATTCATGGTGTTAACATGAAAAATGAGCCATTATCTAGTGGAAGATTGCTGCAATCTCCCAGACAAACTAACACTTAATAACGTGAGATTTTAACAAAAGCCACTACATTTCACCCACTCAGACATCATTTTATTTATTTATAATTTATATTTTATTTATTTTGTTGAGATAGAGTAAGTGGGAGCTAAGTCATATGTAAGTTTAATGCCATGTAAATGAATTGAACTTTTTTTATTTAGGCAAAATTCGTTACCTTTGTACAATTTTGATCATTTCACAGCTACCTGAAAACAATCAACAAAACGGACATCTGCTATTCTTACTTTTGTCACATATATGAAGTATGGCTACTCTACTTCAGGTCTCGGTCACCATTTTGTGAAATAGGCCTATTGGCTACAGTAGTGTATAAAACAGAGTTATTATTTCTGGTGCACATATTAAATGTAAAAATTCTTGAAGTATTTGTTTTAAGAATGAAAGAGGGTGCTTAAGAAAAGAACAGGCTGAACGGTTATTGCAGACAATGAATCATTCTCATTATACTGGGTAATTCTGGGTAATTCATAGCCTACATGTTGTCATGGACTGGTGCAGGCAGAAGGACTAGAGGAATCCAGATATAAACTAAAATACTTTTAATTACAAATCACAGGCAAGAAGACAGGTACACAGGTGCAACGCAGGGTAACATTCGAACATCGACCGACAAATACTGACTGAAACAGGGAGAACTAAATACAAGCAGGAATCAAACATAACGAGTGAAAACAGGTGATACTGATGAACAAGACGATGAACAGGAGACTGATGAGGGAATGAGTTCAGGTGTGGAGACAAGAGGATCCTGGGAAGTGTAGTGCAGATGACAAGACAGACTGGTGCAGACGGGGACTGTGACAGAACTCCCCCGATCTGAGGGCTGAGAGGGGCGTGGCCAGGGGCGGAGCAGGTCGAGGGTGTGGCCTGGGCGGAGCAGGTGCGAGGGTGTGGCCTGGGCGGAAGCAGGTCGAGGGCATGGCCTGGGCGGAGCAGGTCGAGGGCGTGGTCTGGGCGGAGCAGGTCGAGGGCGTGGCCAGGGCGGAGCTGGCTGAAGGCGAGACCAGGGCGGAGCAGGTGGAGGGAGGACCCCTGGTGGCGCCGATGGAGACAGGGCTGACGACACCAGGGGGCCGACTGACAGGGGCAGAGCAAGTGGGAGAGGAGACCAGGGTGAAGCTGCGGGACTGACGACACGGGGTGATGAAGAGGGACAGAAGGACCATGGTGACACGGCAGGCTCAGGTGACCGAAGTGATGACAGGGGCACAGAGGGACACGGTGAGGACAGAGGGAGTGAGGGCTGGTGGGTGACTGGAGGGAGTGAGGAGTCCAACTGAACTGGGGGGGGGGGTGAACTGACGGGGCGGAGCCGGAGGAAGGAAGTCCAGAGGTGAGGGAGGGACGGACGAAGGACCGAAGGGGATCCGGGGGGTTGAGGGAGCCTGGCTGAGCTGGTGGACAGAAGGGCCATGGAGGAGCTGAGGGAGGTAAGAGCCACGGGGGGAGCCGATGGGACCAGGGGCCGAGGAAGTGTCCAAGTGGAGGAGGTGGGAAGCGGAGACTGGGGATCCAGACGACCCGGCTGGGTCAAGGGGGCTGGAAGACAGAAGGGTAGATGGGTGAATGATGGGAGGGAGGAGGGAGAGGGAGGCTGGGTGGGATCCTGGTCTCGGGCTCTGGCTGGACGGGCTCTGGCGCGGGCTGGACGGGCTCTGGCACGGGCTGGACGGGCTGTCTTGGTGGGACGAGACTCTGGACGGGCTGTCTTGGCGGGACGGAGACTCTGGACGGGCTGTCTTGGCGGACGAGACTCTGGACGGGCGGTCTCGGCGGGGCGCAGAGCTCTGGGCGGCAGCCGGTGCTCGGACGGGGCGGAGACTCTGGACGCAGGCTGGTCTCGGTGGGACGGAGACTCTGGGACGGGCTGTGTCCGGCGGGACCGGTCTCGGGCGGCTGGCCTGGGACGGCTCTCGGGCGCTGACTCTGGGACGGGTGTCGGGACGCTGGCTCCTACGGCAGTCTCGGCGGGACTGAGACTGACTGGTCTCGAGGCGTCTCGGCGGGATGAGTCTCTGGGCGCTGGCTGGTCGGTCGGCGGGACAAGACCGAGACTGGGACGGTCTCAGTGGGCTCATGGCTGGGCGGTTCTCTGCGGGACATGGACTCTGAATGGGCGGACGTCTCGCGGCTGGGTCGGAGGCAGACTCTGGCGGACAGGACGGTCGGCCCGGGGCGTGACTGCTGGGACGGCAGGCGGGACGGGAGGCTGGGCGAGATCCCTGGTCTCGGGCTCCAGACGCTGGGCATGGCTGCGGCTCGGCTGGGACGCCGGGGCTCTGGCGCGGGCAGGACGGCTGCTCCGGCGAGCGAGACTCGGGACGGGCTGCTCGGCGGGCGGAGCTCTGGACGGGCTGTCTCGGCGGGGCGGGGTTCTGGGACGGGGCTGTCTCGGCGAGCGAGACTCTGGACGGTTCTGTCTCGGCGAACGGGACTCTGGGACGGGCTGTCTGGCGGGGCGAGACTCTGGACGGGCTGTCTCGGCGAGCGAGGTTCTGGACGGGCTGTCTTGGGACGACGGCGAGCTTCTGGACGGGCTGCTCTCAGGGCGAGCTCTGGGACGGGCTGTGTCTAGCTGGGCAGTCTCGCAGGCGCTGGCTGGGCCATGTCTCGCGGCGCTGGCTGACGGTCTCGAGGCGCGCTGGCTGAGCGTTCTCGGGCGCTGGCTTGGGGATAGGTCTCGGGCGCTGGCTGAGATAGGTCTCGGGCGCTGGCTGGCGACGGTCTCGGGCGCTGGCTGGACGGTCTCTGGCGCTGGCTGGTGTTCCGAGAAGTGGAGACTGGGGATCTGACGCGGGCCCGGCTGGGTCAAGGGGGCTGGCAGACAGAAGGGTAGACGGGTGAAATGATGGGAGGAGGCAGGGAGAGGCGAGGCTGGGTGGGATCCTGGTCGCGGGCTCCGGCTGGACGGGGCTCTGGCTCAGGCTGGACGGGCTCTGGCGCTGGCTGGACGGGCTGTCTTGGTGGGACGGACTCTGGACGGGCTGTCTTGGCGGACGAGACTCTGGACGGGCTGTCTTGGCGGGGCGAGACTCTGGAGGGGCTGTCTCGGCGGACGGGGCTCTGGACGGGCTGTCTCGGCGGACGGACTCTCTGGACGGGCTGTCTCAGGGACGAGACTCTGGACGGGCTGTCTCTAGCTGGGCGGTCTCGGGGCGCTGGCTGGCGCGGTCTCGGCGCGCTGTCGCTGGGCGCGTCTCGAGGCGCTGGCTCGAACGTTCTCGGGCGCTGGCTGGACGGTTCTCGGCGCTGGCTGGATGGTCTCGGGCGCTGGCTGGACGGTCTCGGGCGCTGGCTTGGACGGTCTCTGGCTCTGGCTGGTGTTACCGAGAAGTGGAGACTGGGGTCTGAGCGACCCGGCTGGGTCAAGGGGGCTGGCAGACAGAAGGGTAGACGGGTGAATGATGGGAGGAGGCGGGAGAGGGAGGCTGGGTGGGATCCTGGTCTCGGGCTCCGGCTGGACGGGCTCTGGCTCAGGCTGGACGGGCTCTGGCAGCGGGCAGGACGGGCTGTCTCGGCGGGACGGAGACTGGACGGGCTGTCTCGGCGGGAGCGGAGACTCTGGACGGGCTGTCTCGGCGGGACGAGAGCTCTGGACGGGCTGTCTCGGCGACGAGACTCTGGGACGGTCTGTCTCGGCGGGGCGGGACTCTGGACGGGCTGGTCTCGGCGGGACGAGACTCTGGGACGGGCTGTCTCGGCGGGCGAGAGCTCTGGACGGGCTGTCTCGGCGGACGAGAGCTCTGGACGGGCTGTCTCAGGGGGACGAGACTCTGGACGGGCTGTCTCTAGCTGGGACAGGTCTCGGGCGCTGGCTGGACGGTCTCGGGCGCTGGCTGGGACGGTCTCGCGGGCGCTGGCTGGACGTTCTCGGGCGCTGGCTGGATGGTCTCGGGCGCTGGCTGGATGGTCTCGCGGGCGCTGGCTGGGACGGTCTCGGGCGCTGGCTGGACGGTCTCTGGCGCTGGCTGGTGTTACCGAGAAGTGGAGACTGGGGTCTGAACGACCCGGCTGGGTCAAGGGGGCTGGCAGACAGAAGGGTCAGACGGGGTGAATGATGGGAGGAGGCGGGAGAGGGAGGCTGGGTGGGATCCTGGTCTCGCGGCTCCGGCTGGACGGGGCTCTGGCTCAGGCTGGACGGGCTCTGGCACGGGCAGGACGGGGCTGTCTCGGCGGGACGAGAGCTGGGACGGGCTGTCTCGGCGGGACGAGACTCTGGACGGGCTGTCTCGGCGGGACGAGACTCTGGACGGGCTGTCTCGGCGGACGGAGCTCTGGACGGTCTGTCTCGGCGGACGGGACTCTGGGACGGGCTGTCTCGGCGGACGAGACTCTGGACGGGCTGTCTCGGCGAGACGAGACTCTGGACGGGCTGTCTCAGTGGGACGAGACTCTGGGACGGGCTGTCTCTAGCTGGGCGGTCTCGGGCTCTGGCTGGACGGTCTCTGGCGCTGGCTGGACGGTCTCTGGCGACAGACCCAAAGAGCCCGGTACAAAACTCTGAGAATGGCAGGTTTAGATCCTCAAGCAGCAGTATCTGGGTCAATGGATCATCTAGACATCTCCAGAACCGCTGCTTAAGGAAATCTTCCTCCCAGAAGATGTCCTGGTGGACATCTATGTACACCTCAACGAATTCCTCCAGTGAGGCCCCATTCTGATCAAAAAAGAAAGCCTCCATCTGGTCGTCCATTTTTTTTCCTTTGTGGTCAGTCGATCTGTCATGGATTGGTGCAGGCAGAAGAACTGGAGGAAGCCAGATACAAACTAAGATACTTTTAATTACAAATCACAGGCAAGAAGACAGGTACACAGGTGCACCGCAGGGTTACATTCAACATTGACCGACATAGACTGACTGAAACAGGGAGAACTAAATACAAGCAGGAATCAAACATAACGAGTGAAAACAGGTGATACTGATGAACAAGACGATGAACAGGAGACTGATGAGGGAGTGAGTTCAGGTGTGGAGACAAGAGGATCCTGGGAAGTGTAGTGCAGATGACAAGACAGACTGGTGCAGACGGGGACTGTGACACATGTCAGATGAAGTGACAATCAGATGAGAGGCTGATGACAAGGATTCTCTTTCTTTATTTCCTTCCCTAATGTCTGATTTGTGCTCTGTAAAATCCATTATTTATCAGTTTCTGAAATGATTATGAGTTTCACATTTGGGAATCCATGGGATATTCAATTTGAAGTGAAATGTGGAAGAAATATTTACTGAACTGCTAATTATTTTAGCTTGACACCAAGTTTTATGACAAACATGGTAAATTTGAACTAATTCTGCCAATTTAATGGTACATTGTTGTATGTATTAGACATGTATCTCTAAGTTCACTAAAAAATATAAATAAACAAAACCCACTGATTTCTATACTTGGCAATTCAAATATGGATTAATAATATAATTTAATTTCTATGTAAATATCCATGTTGTGTAAAAGTTCATATGGGCTGTTCATACTAAAAATGATATTATGTACATTAAAAATAAATGTAATTCAAATTCTTAAACATGAAAAAAAAATGTTCACATTCGCAATGTTTTAGAAGGTCACAATGTTTTAGAAATTTGTGTTAGTTAGATGGCAAAACAACTCTGCTTTAGTATTTCTTAGAATGGATAATTCAATTCTTGGGAGACATTCTGTCTGTTTTGAAAAGAATGAGGTCAAATGAGCACTCAGGTTTTGTAATGATTTTCAGCCATGTGGTGAAAGATTTGAGTGCTGAGAAAGAGGGGGACTGTAGAGGTTGAGAGGGGTAAACTAATAGCGTCACTGCTCGAGGGGTGGAGACATGGAGCTGATAGATATCCTGCAAGCAACAAACTCAAGTGACCCCGTTCCCTGCTCGCTCGCTCGTCTTGGCTCTGTGCTCTGTGAAGCAGTTGTTCAACACACTACTAGAGTCATGCCAGCCAAGCTGCTCTCTGGATTGATGGTTTTTATTATGAGACGTATTCATTTCGTTTTGCTGACTCCATGAAAAATCACACATATAAGCGTAGTTAAAATCCACAGGGTTTCTCTATTGAAGTTCCCCATATTGTAAAAAAAAAAAAAATAATCAGAAATCACATGATATAATGTCACAGACAACTTAGGTAATGGCTTGTGAAAATTCAGCTTTGCAATCACAGGAATAAATTATTAAAATATAAAACATTATTATAAATTGGAATAATATTTCACAATATTATTGCTTTTACTGTATTTTTGCTTAAATAAATGCAGCCTTTGTGAGCATTAGAAACTTATTTTTAAAACTTTGGTAACACTTTACAACAGGCAGAATCCAGTCGCAGAGTCCCTTATAATTCAGACAAAACAAAATCATGCAGAAGCACAGGAAAATACAATAACCCAGCAATATCACAACCAGCTAAAAACGAGAATGGAATAATGACAACTTAAACTGAACGCTATTTAAATGAGTATTTCGGTCTAAATGAGTCTAGTCCACCAGGATACTGTTATAAGCATGAGCCCCGTCTGATCGGTCATGGCAGCGGTGTTGCAACAATCTATAAAGATATTTTTAATGTTACTCAGAAAACAGGTAACAGGTTTAATTCATTTAAAGTACTTGTGCTAAATGTTATGCTCTTAGATGTAAGAAAGAAATCCATATTATCTCTAGCTCTGGCTACTGTATATAGACCTTCAGGGCCATATGCTGAATTCCTAAAAGAGTTTGCAGACTTTCTCTCAGATCTATTGTTAAATGTCGATAAAGCAATAATTGTTGGAGATTTTAACACACACGTAGATAATACAAATGATGTGTTAGAAATGTGTTACAAATGATGTGAATCTGTAAATCTTTACAGATTTATTAAACTCCTTTGGGGTCAAACAAAACGTCAGTGGTCCCACTCATCGTCTAAATCATACACTAGATTTAATTATATCGTATGGAACCAATCCGATATAGATATTATACTGCAAAACGATGATGTCACTGATCATTACATGGTGACTTGCATAATACGGTACCGCTGAAATATGTCATGTTGCGCCACGTTATAGACCAGGCAGAACAATCCTTCCAACCACTATAAATAGATTCTCAAATAGCTTACCTGATCTATCTAAGCTGCTAAGTGAACCCAAACAAACAGATGAATTAGAGGAAATGACTAGCAGTTTGAGCACCATTTTCACTAGTACATTAGATATTGTAGCACCAATTAGATTAAAAAAGGTTAGAGAAAAACTAAAGCACCATGGTTACAACAGTGCTACACATGCTATCAGAGAGAAACTCGCAACTTAGAGTGTAAATGGAAACAAACTAATTTAGAGGTCTTTAGAATCGCATGGAAAGACCCTAAAAACAGCCAGGGCTAAGCATCTCCGCAAACTAATAGAAAATAACCAAAATAATCCAAGGTTTTTATTTAACACCATGACTAGACTAACAAATAAACAGACATCACCAGAGCAAAATATTCTGTTACAGTTTAGTAGTAATGATTTTATGAATTACTTGAATGAGAAAATAGAAAGCATCCGAAACACAATTATAAATGTACAATACTGTAACGACTCAGAGGGCCGAGACTGATCCATATGCAACAGGTTTATTGAACAGAAAAGTCAGACAAAAGGCAAACTCAGGATAGAAATATTACTAGGTGGCAGGCTGAGACGAGAGTCGAACCGGACAGGAGGTCGAGGGCTGGCAGCGAAACTTCAGAGTCCAGGGACAGGCTTGTGGTCAAGGCAGGCGGCAGAGAATCAGAATCTGGAACAGGCTGGAGGTCGAGAGGCAGGCTGCGGACAATCAGATAAGGTTAGTTCAGCGTGGGTCAGAAGAAACAGGTAGAATGAGGCGTAGGAGAATAGCTTGGACGTGCACACATAGAGAGGCAACACTTCGCAAAGAACGCTCCGTGAACGAGGCTGGTAAAGGCTGGGCAATCAGATATGATTAGGAACAGGTGAAGGAAATCAGAAAGCCAATAATACATACTAAGGAGAAAGTATGCGAATCACTAGAATTCAGGAGAGGGTGCTCGTGGCTGAGAAATGGTGGAATCAGGGAGACTGGACGCCGTAACAGAGCCCCCCTGCGAGCGACTCCTGGCGCAAGGATGCTGACGACGGCGGGTTCTGCCACGAGCACGGGAGCAGGTTTGTCAGGATGTTTGTGGTGGAATTCCTGAATGAGCAGATGATCCAGAATTTCATCTGAGCTGACCCAAGACCGCTCTTCTGGGCTGAAACCCTCCCAGTCAACCAGATACTGCAAACGTCCCCCCGACGTCTGGAATCCAGCAGTTGATTAACACGATAGGCCTCCTCACCCTCCACAACGATTGCTTGAGATGAATGATCATAGGACTCCCCTCTCTCCTCAGAGGGGGGTGTGGCAGGTTTGAGCAACGAGACATGGAACGTCAGGGGAGATGCGTAGATGTCTGGGCAGACAAGGCGGAAGGATACCAGAGTTATCTGACGGATGACCTTATATGGACCCATAAACCTGGGACTGAGCTTTTTGCTGGGAAGCCCAAGACGAAGGTTCCGAGTAGACAACCATACCCATTGACCTGGCTGATACTCTGGGTTGGAACGGCGATGACGGTCAGCCTGCCCTTTGCCACGATTGACGGCCCGCTGGAGGTGTGTGTGAGCTAGGTTCCAGGTTTCCTCACTTCGACTTAGCCAGTCGTTTACGGCAGGGACATTAGTGGGCTCACCGGACCACGGAAAAAGGGGTGGTTGGAAACCGAGGACACATTGAAAAGGAGTCAAGCCTGTGGAGCGCTTACGCATGGAATTTTGAGCATACTCTGCCCACATCAGGTACCGGCTCCAGTCCCCTTGATGGAGTTGGCAGTAGGACCGGAGGAAGCGAGAGATCTCTTGATTGAGGCGTTCGACTTGACCATTCGCCTGGGGGTGGTAGCCGGAGGTAAGGCTCACGTTAACTTGCAACTTTTGGAAGAATGCGGCCCAAACACGAGAGGTGAACTGGGGGCCCCTGTCTGAGACAATGTCCTCGGGTAAACCATAGAACCGGAATACCAGATTGCAGAGATGCTCTGCGGTCTGCAGGGCTGTGGGCAGCTTACTGAGGGGAATGAGGCGACATGCCTTAGAAAAGCGGTTCGACTGACCGTTAGAATGGTGGTGTGTCCGTCGGAGGGTGGTAGATCCGTAATGAAATCAATGGCTATATGGGACCAAGGTCGCTGTGGAATGTGTAGGGGATGAAGTAAACTGGCGGGCAAGAGACGGGATGACTTCTGGATGTTGCAGGTCTGGCAATGCTGTACGAACCGGCTGGCGTCCGAGACAATGTTGACCACCAAAAGCGGTTCTGCAGGAGATGAATGGTGGCCGTGATGCCCGGGTGTCCCGAGCTGGGAAGAGCATGGACCTGTTTCAACACCTTTTCACGGAGGGCTTCAGGAACATGGATCCTCCCTGGAGGACAGTCTGGAGGGATCTCAGTGTTGGCGTTGGCCAGCTCGAGTTCGGTCTCGATATCCCACTGAACGGGGCCGATAACTGAGATCTGGGCTAAGGATGGTTTCTGGAGTCTGGATGGTACCCTCAGAGTCAAACTGCCGAGACAAGGAGTCTGCCTTGGTGTTTTTGGAGCCTGGACGGTAGGTAACAGAAAATTGGAAACGAGAAAAGAACAAGGACCATCTGGCCTGGCGGGGGTTCAGCCTCTTAGCCGTGCGAAGATACTCCAGATTTTTATGGTCGGTGAGAATAACGAAAGGATGAGTAGAGCCCTCCAACCAGTGCCTCCATTCTTCCAACGCAGCCTTCATGGCAAGTAACTCACGGTCACCCACGTCCTAATTTCTTTCCGCCGAGTTGAGCTTCCTGGAGTAAAAAGCGCAGGGGTATAACTTGGGAGGCGTCCCCTGTCGCTGTGACAAGACTGCGCCCAGGCCGGTATTCGAGGCATCCACTTCCACAAAAAAGGCGATTCTGGATCGGGGTGCCGCAGAATGGGAGCTGAAGTGAAAGCTTGTTTGAGAAGACTAAAGGCCCGGGTAGCTTCTTCATTCCAGGGTAGACGTGAGGTGCCCTTACGAACCAGTGCAGTCAGGGGCGCCGCCACCATGCTGAAATCTCTGATGAAACGGCGATAGAAGTTCGCAAACCCGAGGAAGCATTGCAACTCCTTCAACGTAGTGGGCTGGCGCCAATCCACCAACGCCCTGACCTTGCCTTCGTCCATAGCTACGCCCCCGGGACTGATGATGTAGCCCAGGAAAGTCGTGGAGGTCTGGTGGAAATCACACTTCTCAATCTTAGCGTACAGCTGATGCTGTATGAGCCTCTCGAGAACCGCCCGGACGTGCTGAATGTGGTCTTCTAGTGACTCCGAGTAAATAAGAATGTTGTCAATGTAGACGATGACGTGGCGTTGGAGCATGTCCCGGAACACATCATTAATAAAGGACTGGAAAACAGCTGGGCTATTTGAAAGCCCGAAGGGCATGACCAGGTATTCATAGTGCCCCGTGCACGTAGAAAAGGCGGTCTTCCACTCATCCCCTTCGCGGATACGGACTATGTTGTAAGCGCATTGCAGATCCAGTTTGGTATAATATCTTGCTGTACGAAGAAGCTCCAAAGCAGCGGGCACCAGGGGGAGTGGGTAACGGAACTTGACTGTGCAGTCATTGAGCGCTCTATAATCGATACACGGACGGAGTCCTCCATCCTTCTTTTGGACGAAGAAGAAGCCGGCTGAAGCGGGAGATGTGGAAGGACGAATAAACCCTTTGCTGAGCTCCTCCTCTATATATTTTTGCATGGCTTCGGTCTCAGGTTGGGACAGCGGAAAGACACGCCCCCTGGGTGGTGTGGAGCCTGGTATGAGGTCGATAGCGCAATTATACGCACAATGGGGAGGTAACTTGGTAGCTTTGGGTTTGCTGAAGGCCTCAGCCAGATCGTGGTACACGGAGGGCAGATGATTCATCATGCTGTCATCTGGGAGCTCTAGGATACTTCGTATGGTTAGGGGCTGGACAGTAGACAAGCAGTTGGAAAAACAGTTCTTTCCCCAGCTGACTATCTGACAGGATGTCCATTGCAGAAGTGGATCGTGCTTGCGGAGCCAGGGTAATCCCAGAATAACGGGAGTATGAGGAGCTTGAAGTATGTAGAATTGAATCGTCTCACAGTGTAAAACACCAGCGCGCATGCGCAAATTCTGAGATAGATGAGTGACGCGACCAGAGCCTAGTGGTCGCCCATCGACAGCCTCGAACAGATAGGGGAGAAATGCAAGGAACTAGAGCTATCTCGTGGTGAATAGCAAAATCTTGAGACATGAAATTCCCTGCAGCACCAGAATCTATCAAAGCAGAGGTTGTGACTATTCTTCCATTAAAAGTTAATTCAATGGGAACAGTAATGCATGAGTGAGGATTTAAACAGTCAAGGGTCAGACTCACCGAAGCTTTGTCCCTGGGTGGAGGTCGTTGAGGACAGGTTTGACGGAAATGACCAGCTTCACCGCAGTATAAGCACAGCCTTTGAGACCTTTGTCGTTCCTTTTCCTCTTCAGTAAGCCGGGAGGCGTTAATTTGCATGGGTTCGCTGGAGTCGGTAGTCACGTGACTGTAATACCGGGGCAAGGGAAGGTTGCGTGAGGATGTCGTTAACCGGCTGCCAGGTCGGCGCGAGCGCATCAGATTATCGATCTGGATGGCGAGATGGACGAACTGGTTAAAATCCTTTCCCTCGTCGCGGCAGGCCAGTTCCGCCTGTAACTCGTGACTCAGACCCCGCCGAAAAATAACCTTTGGAGAGTTATCAGTCCAGTTAGTCTGAGCAGCTAACGTGCGGAATTCAAGCGCATACTCAGAGGCAGAAGTCCGTCCCTGCGTGAGTTCCAGCAGAAGATCCTCCGCTCCCTTTCCTCCTTTGGAATGCTCGAAAACTGCTTGAAAGTCCCGAAGAAACTCGTCATATGAACGAAATGCAGAGCCATCCTCAGGCTTGTGGTCAAGGCAGGCGGCAGAGAATCAGAATCCGGAACGGGCTGGAGGTCGAGAGGCAGGCTGCGGACAATCAGATAAGGTTAGTTCAGCGTGGGTCAGAAGAAACAGGTAGAATGAGGCGTAGGAGAATAGCTTGGACGTGCACACATAGAGAGGCAACACTTCGCAAAGAACGCTCCGTGAACGAGGCTGGTAAAGGCTGGGCAATCAGATATGATTAGGAACAGGTGAAGGAAATCAGAAAGCCAATAATGCATACTAAGGAGAAAGTATGCAAATCACTAGAATGCAGGAGAGGGTGCTCGTGGCTGAGAAATGGTGGAATCAGGGAGACTGGATGCCGTAACAAATACTCTATGGTGTCCTGTGATTCAGCCTCAATTATGGCCCCTCTAGAACAACTACACCGCTTTACAACTATAGGACAGGAAGAGATAAATAAACTTATCATAGCATCTAAAAACCAACAACATGTTCATTAGATCCAATACCCACTAAACTACTGAAAGAACTGTTACCTGTAGTGGAAGAGCCTCTCCTCAATATTATTAACTCGTCTTTATCTATAGGTCATGTTCCAAAAATAGTCAAGCTGGCAGTAATAAAACCTCTAATTAAGAAACCGCAATTAGATCCAAATAACTTAGCAAATTACAGACCCATTTCAAATCTTCCATTTATGTCCAAAATACTAGAAAAAGTTGTGTCCGCTCAATTGTGCTCTTTTTTGCACGAAAATTATATCTATGAAAAATTCCAGTCAGGATTCAGACCGCATCATAGTACAGAAACTGCGCTAGTTAAAATTACAAATGATTTACTTTTAGCTTCTGACCAAGGCTGTATTTCAATACTAGTTCTACCATAAAGACTCAGAAGGATTCTCGAATAAAATAGAATTTAATTTTGTGAAAGGAGTTTACAGACAGAATAAAGTAGATGCTCGACAAGCTCCGTCTCAGAGTTCTTTGGCGTAGGCCCCGTCCTCCGTCTGGGTCTGAAGGCTAGCTTGTAGTTCCTGCCTGATGTTAGAGGCAGGGGCGGAGCCTACCCCCCTCGCGAGTGGACAGGAGCCATTCTGGTGGTGGTGGGGAGGATGGGGGAAAACTTTGCTACGACACCTGCGGGTGACAACATAGAACGGTAAAAACAGTCTTTTATATTCGATGTCAGAGCTGTGATTGGTAGCGTGAAATTATAAATTAGTGACGTGACATTGAGTCTTTCTGGTAGAACTTACGCTTACGCTTTCATTTCTACCATAAAGACTCAGAAGGATTCTCGAATAAAATAGAATTTAATTTTGTGACAGGAGTTTACAGACAGAATAAAGTAGATGCTCGACAAGCTCCGTCTCAGAGTTCTTTGGCGTAGGCCCCGTCCTCCGTCTGGGTCTGAAGGCTAGCTTGTAGTTCCTGCCTGATGTTAGAGGCAGGGGCGGAGCCTACCCCCAAAAAAGAGGGATTTGCGATGAATTCCGTACATACCTATGAGGATTCTGAAAGGCATGCAGAAAAATTAATAAATGGGAAGACGATAGGATAACTTTTTAGCCGTGTCTGGCCCAAAAACTTGAGATGGGAATTTAAGCGAAGACTTGATAGGCTGAGTTATTAAGAGGCAAACATATGAAGATAGATATATTTTTAAATATATATTATATAAAACTAAATTGAGTAGCATATACATCAGTCCGTGACTTGCTTGGCCACGATAATCGATTGGGATAATGGTATCCAGGGAGCCTATGGTGAGAATTGGTGTAAGAGCCGCGATTGCCATTATAGTTAGATAGGCTTTAAAGTAGTCGTAAAAGCTGTTAAATAAAACCTCAATAGGCCGATGCCTCGATAGGCTTAAGTTCATGCGTAAGACCCGAGAAACGATGCGTTTATGAAATGAGCCACGATTGGCTAATGCCTCGATAGGCCGATGCCTCGATAGGCCGATGCCTCGAGAGGCCGATGCCTCGATAGGCCGATGCCTCGATAGGCCGATGCCTCGATAGGCCGATGCCTCGATAGGCCGATGCCTCCATAGGCCGATGCCTCGATAGGCTTAGTTCATGCGTACGACCCGAGATACGATGCGTTTATGAAATGAGCCACGATTGGCTAATGCCTCGATAGGCTGATGCCTCGATCAGGCTGATGCCTCGATAGGCTTAGTTCATGCGTAAGACCCGAGATACCGATGCGTTTATGAAATGAGCCACGATTGGCTAATGCCTCGATAGGCTGATGCCTCGATAGGCTGATGCCTCGATAGGCTTAGTTCATGCGTACAACCCGAGATACGATGCGTTTATGAAATGAGCCACGATTGGCTAATGCCTCGATAGGCTGATGCCTCTATAGGCTGATGCCTCGATAGGCTGATGCCTCGATAGGCTGATGCCTCGAGAGGCTTAGTTCATGCGTGCGACCCAGAGATACGATGCGTTTATGAAATGAGCCACGATTGGCTAATGCCTCGATAGGCTGATGCCTCGATAGGCTGAGTTAATGCGTACGACCCGAGATATGATGCCGTTTATGGAATGAGCCACGAATTGGCTAATGCCCTCGATTGGCTTAGTTCGTCCGTCAGAACGGAGAGTAAATGTAAGACGCGTTTATGAATTAATCCGCGATTGACTAATGCCTCAATGGGCTGATGCTTCGATAGGCTTAGTTCGTGCGTCAGAACCGAGATTACATGTATAATGCGTTTATGAAATAAGCAACGATTGCTGAGGCCGCGATTGGCTGATGCCTCGATAGGCTTAGTTCATGCGTCAAAACAGAAATTAAATGTAATTTGCATTAAAGAAAGGCCTCGATAGCCTTAGATGCCAGTGATCGTAGAGTTTCGGGAGCCGCGATAGGCTAGCCGTATTGCATCTATCAGAAATGAAATAGTATAGACGTAAGCTAGCAAGGGAGTAACCTTAAGCATTGTTATAGTATTTCCATCAAAGCTAATCTATAATACTCACCTGAGGCTGGGTTAATTGTGAAGAATGAATTAGCCGGAAAGCCGAGATTAACTGTGTATAGTTCAACGAAAGCAGCGAAAAATCGAACGTATCATGATATGAATCATTAACCACCACCACCAGTAGCTAGCGAAGAATTTACCTTGAACGTGGTTTGAGCGAGCTTGAAGAGCATTTGTATAACATGGATGTCAGATCTGATGTAGGTCTTGAATGCTGAAGACCGTCTGCCGAGCTTGGATAGTGGAGTCGGGAACACCGCTTGTCAGCTGCTGTTGTAGCGCTCCGATGCGAAGGAATGCCCAGTGTAAAGATATGGAGACAGACCGCGAAGCGTCAAGACGGAAGCTAGATGAGATCTAAACCGGTGCTTGGACATTGGAAGACCATCCGTAAAAATAATACAGGATAGTTTATTCAAGTGCGTGGTCGTGCTTAGGTATTCGGACCGTAGAAGTATAAGGGCAATAGGAATTATTTATTTTTAGATATAGTAATATTGACGCCTGATTGGAGAATCTATTTAAGAAAACTTGATAAATAAAAAAGGGAAAGACGTGAATCGGAAAAAACCGAGCCGCGAGCAGAATTAAAGTGTTTGGAATCAGAAGTGAATTCCCCTGATCGCATAAACCCGTAGGATGCGGTTTAAAACACTGCTTCTAAAAGGATGTTAACATACTCACCAACAGTCCATTACGTAATGAAGATACGAGTTTGTGCAGAGAGCTTAGTGAAATAGGAAGACGTTTGTCTGGAGTCTTTTGGGCAGACTTCTATATGCCTTTGAGTAAAAGCCGAATTGTAGGCAGAGAAAAGGCTTGGAAGTTAGGGCTATGAAATCGTGCGTAAAATTGAATGCCGGCCGCAATTTACGTATTGTAGCAATCTTCAGGAACGAGCATCAGAGCAATAAACTAGGAATACACAAACTGTACATATTAAAATAGGCAGTAGGGGAATCTCAAACGAAGCGGTGCCCCAGAGCAGGTGGACTATCGACGATGAGGTATGATTTCGAAAGAGCGACTGAGGACGAATTCGCGATTAGGGAGAGGAATACTTCTGGCCATTTCTCGCGAGACCGTCGTCCTTGAAAGAAACCCCCAAAACCATTAGAAGGAGCTGCGTCGGTAAATAGCTTGAAACGGAAGATTCGGAAACATCATTATATAAAAGAGAGATACCGTTCCAGTTATTAAGCAGGTGTGACCAAACCTAAGGTCTGAACAGCACTCATCGTCTAAGAGGATCGAGTCGTGGCGGCTGTCGACTGAATGGGCCAGCGTAAGCAGGCGAGAAATGAAGCGCCCTTGGGGAATTATTCTCATGGCGAAATTAAGATGCCTGAGAAGAGAGAGCATGTCACGTTTCTGGAACCATGTGGTCTACGAGAAGAAGATTCTAGGACCGACCTAGTCCTGAAACGTGTATCATTACTTTGAGACTGTGTCAGGTTTCAGCTAGTGCGGACTTACCTATGGACGCTGGTCTGAAGCAACTGGGGCACACAGATTTTGGGTGCGAGTCTCTGCAGAAGCTGCAAATATGCGAAAACTTACACTCAAGATAGTTGCAAACAGATTCGTAAAGTTATTACATAGAGGAGTGCCGCTTAACAGTGATTATAGTTCTGCCTTTTGCATCAAGTGGGACGTTTGAAGGATAAGCACCATGGACAGCGGTCAGCTCCCGTGTTGCGAGTCCTTTGGGGCAAAAAACTGCTTGAGTGACCGTGCGAGCTGCACGAAACCGCAAGCCAAAGCTCGTTGACCACCACAATTGACGAACCGAAAGCTCTCAGAGTCGGTGACAGACCGTCCTCAGGAAAATAAACCATTAAATGACGCTTTCTGGACAGTTTTGTGCAGAGAAATGGAGAAAATAAAGCTTACCTGGTATGTGAAAAACTGCAAGGTTAAGAACATAAACTTTACATTGTTTGTAGTATCAACATGTATTAGGCATTTAGCATTTACATCAGACATGTACTGATTAGCTCAAATAAATGGTTGATTTTATTTCCGAAAATACTAAAATAAATCTATCCCTTGTGGAAAGGTTGCTTGGTAGCTAAAAGTAGGTCTAGCAATTATATTTCGGGTTTTTTTCACGCAGATCAAACGCGAATACGCTGACTGAATAGATTGCTAGTTTATTTTGAGTAGCCACCTAGAAGTTCTCTTGGCAGTTTGCTGATAATCCGGTGTCTGAAGTAAATGCTAGAAACATCTCCTGAGAAAATACCAACCAGTCTTGGTTATTTAATTTGTTTTGTTTTTTAATTTATTTATTTATTTATTTTTTTTTTTTTTACTTTGTCATTCAAGGCCAGGGCACTTTTGTAAGTTCCTGGGACTTTTTGCACGCTTCCACATCCCAATGCAACTACAGAGCTCCCGGGACATATTGATGCCGATGCAGACTTTTATCCGGTGTCACCTAGATGCGCATGCGCGAGCGGTGTGCGATGTCAAGATCATGGTCGACTGCGACATAAACAGCTGAAGAATGCGCCGTTCTTAAAATTTGAATGATGTATTAAAAATTGCAGAATGGATTAATTGGGGACTCCAAAATTTGCAGATATGGGCAGGCAATGTGAACAAACTCTTACATTGGGGAATAGACTAAATTTAGATTTTGAAATGTGTGGGGGAGCGTGTCCCGCGTATGGCTCCTGCGCCCACTGATTGACGGAGTTGTGAAAGAAGCGGATTTCACTGAGAATGATTTATGGTATTCGTAGAAGAGCGTGCCTCCGTAGGCCTATCTCTGGTTGAAATCTGCCAGCATAGCATATATAGATCGAGCTCTTCCCTGCGGTTCGGGAAAGGCTTGACGTAAAATGTCTCTGAAGGTCCCGGATGCTATGACAAATTCGCAGAGCGACGAGTTGCGTTGCAGTCTGGGATCGGAGGTTTTAAGGAACATTGCCACGTCACCGCAGTCTGACCGATTGTCGATTAACTGCTGGCGGAGGAAGCATTGCAGCTAAATAATATCCTTGCCTGCAATTATAACCGACTCTAATCTCAGAAGACGCTGCAACTGCTGCAGGAGGCGAAGCGCCTACCGACATTTTGGGCTTGTGTAGCCGTCGAGAGGTTGAAGACCGGCGTAGAGCTGACGTGGCGCGTTCAGAAATGGCGCTTGGTCTGAAGATGGAACGAAAACCGAAACACCGGACGTAGAGGGACCGTAAACTGACCAGACGCTCCAGGAAGGATGGAAAAGACGGAGCATAGTCAGGAGATGAAGATTGCATAGGTAATCCGGTTGTTTGAGGCAAAAGCGGACTCAACGCTTCTGAGCCTACGTCTCGCTACCTTCGACCGAATCAAAACTTCGCTACGACACCTGCGGGTGACAACATAGAACGGTAAGAACAGTCTTTTATATTCGATGTTGAAGCTGTGATTGGTAGCGTGAAATTATAAATTAGTGACGTGACATTGAGTCTTTCTGGTAGAACTTACGCTTACGCTTTCATTTCTACTAGATCTTAGTGCTGCGTTCGACACTATAGATCATAAAATACTCTTGGATCGACTACAAAACTACACTGGTGTTCAGGGACAGGCATTGAGCTGGTTTAGATCGTACTTATCAGACCGTTATCATTTTGTCTGTTTAAATGGGGAAAAATCTAAGATAACGTCAGTAGACTATGGAGTACCGCAAGGATCGATGTTAGGCCCTCTGCTATTCTCAATATATATGCTGCCACTTGGTAATATTAAGTCAAGTCAAGTCACATTTATTCATATAGCGCTTTTCACAATACAGATTGTATCAAAGCAGCTTCACAGTGATAACATGAAAGTAGTACAACACAGATCAATAATATTGTTAAATATTAAATAACCCCAACTAAGCAAGCCAAAAGCAAGGCAAAGCAAGGCAACAGTGGCAAGGAACCAAAACTCCATCAGATTGGATGGAGAAAAAAACCTTGGGAGAACCCAGGCTCAGTTGGGGGCCAGTTCTGCTCTGGCTCACATTCATATTGTTTATATATAAATATTAAATATAAATATTGTTTATATATAACACGGCACCATAACATATCACCGGCGTTGAGTCGTCTCTTCACAGGCGTTGGTCTTCTCAGTCACAAGCGTTGGGGCATCTGAAATCCCCATGTGAGGCTGGATACAAACTGGACCTGACGACGCCATTTTTCTTGGGACAAACGTCCCGAGATAACAGCAGAAAAGCAGATGGGAAATAATTAGCATAGCTGATGTTCATAATGATTTCCGTTATACGGGAGTCGGTGTTAGAAAATCACTATCTCACAAACTATATGCAACCCAACCATACGCGCCGACCCAGTTTGTCTAAAAGGCTGTCGAAGCCCCACTGGTGCGTTAAGCCAAGGGTTCTCAACTCCAGTCCTACGCGACCCACTGCTCTGCATATTGTGTATGTCTCCCTTGTTCAACACACCTGATTAAGATCCTCAGCTCATTAGGATAGACGCTAGAGTCTATATGATTTCGAAAGACAAGTTGCGGTCTAGTATAACACCCAGGTCTTTTACTGTAGTGGATAAAGTAACAGGACATCCATCTATATTAAAGTTGTATTGTAAGATGTTTTGTGAGTAGTTTTTTGGACCAATCCGTTTTATCTGAATTTAATAGCAGGAAATTACACGTCATCCAGCATTTTATATCTTTGAGACACTCTGTCAATTTAGATGAGTTAATGTTTTCGTCTGAGTTGAGATGAAATATATAGTTGAGTGTCGTCAGCATAACAATGGAAATTAATTCCATGTTTTCTTATAATATTACCAAGTGGCAGCATATATATTGAGAATAGCAGAGAGCCTAAAACCGATCCTTGTGGTACTACCATAGTCTACTGGCGTTATCTTAGATTTTCCCCATTTAAACAAACAAAATGATAATGGTCCGAATAAGTGCGATCTAAACCAGCTTAATGCCTGTCCCTGAACACCAATGTAGTTTTGTAGTCGATCCAAGAGAATTTTATGATCTATAGTGTCAAACGCAGCGCTAAGATCAAGTAGGACTAGTATTGAGATACAGCCTTGGTCAGAAGCTTAAAGTAAATCATTTGTAATTTTAACTAGTGCAGTTTCTGTACTATGATGCGGTCTGAATCCTGACTGGAATTTTTATAGATATCATTTTCTTGCAAAAAAGAGCACAATTGTTATTTGGATCTAATTGCGGTTTCTTAATGAGAGGTTTTATTACTGCCAGCTTGAATATTTTTGGAACATGACCTAAAGATAAAGACGAGTTAATAATATTGAGGAGAGGCTCTTCCACTACAGGTAACACTTCTTTCAGTAGTTTAGTGGGTTTTGGATCTAATTAACATGTTGTTGGTTTAGATGCAATGATACGTTTATTTAGCTGTCTGTTTATTTGTTAGTCTAGCCACGGTGTTAAATAAAAACCTTTGATTATTTTGGTTATTTTCTATTAGTTTGCGGAGATGCTCAGCCCTGGCTGTTTTTAGAGCATTTTTATAACGTGACATTCTGTCTTTCCACGCAATTCTAAAGACCTCTAAATAAGTTTGTTTCCATTTATGCTCTAAGTTGCGAGTTTCTCTCTTGATAGCATGCGTAGCACTGTTGTACCAGGGTGCTTTAGTTTTCTCTCTAACCTTTTTTTAATCTAATTGGTGCAACAATATCTAATGTGCTAGTGAAAATGGTGCTCAAACTGCTAGGCATTTCCTCTAATTCATCTGTTTGTTTGGGTTCACTTAGCAGCTTAGATAGACCAGGTAAGCTATTTGAGAATCTATCTATAGTGGTTGGAAGGATTGTTCTGCCTGGTCTATAATGTGGCGCAACATGACATATTTCAGCAGTACGTATTATGCAAGTCACCATGTAATGATCATTGACATCATCGCTTTGTGGTATAATATCTATATCAGTTTGATTGGTTCCATATGATATAATTAAATATAGTGTATGATTTAGACGATGAGTGGGGCCACTGACGTTTTGTTTGACCCCAAAGGAGTTTAATAAGTGTGTAAACGCAGCCCCTAAAGCATCATCTTGTATTATCAACGTGTATGTTAAAATCTCCAACAATTATTGCTTTATCGACATTCACCAATAGATCCGAGAGAAACTCTGCAAACTCTTTTAGGAATTCAGTATATGGCCCTGGAGGTCTATATACAGTAGCCAAGGCTAGAGATAGTATGGATTTCTTTCTTACATCTAAGAGCGTAACATTTAGCACAAGTACTTCACAAATGAATTAAAGCTGTGACCTGTTTTCTGAGTAACATTAAAAGTATCTTTATAGATTGTTGTAACATCGCCGCCACGGCCGATTAGACGGGGCTTATGCTTATAACAGTATCCTGGTTGACTAGAAATATTCATTTGGTTTAAGCCAGGTTTCAGTAAGGCACAGAACATCAAAATTATTATCTGTGACCATTTCATTTACAATAACCGCCTTAGGTGTGAGCGATCTAATGTTTAGAAGACCTAGCTTTAAAAATTGTTTTTGTTCACTGATATTTAGATTTTCTGGTTTAATTTCAATAAGATGTTTGCTATATCCTACACTAGATGTATTGTTTGACTTCACTAAACGAGGAATGGACACATATAACGCTCCACACTATGCATATTGGTTAAGTTTGGACAACAGAGGCTGTGATTTGGACTTTGACTTACTAGTCATCACCCGCTCTGATTCTGCTGGGTGGAGTCCGTCTGCACGATACAGCCTGGGTCTCTCCCAAAACAGATGCCAATTATTTACAAAGAGCAGTTTCTGTTCATTACACAATAACATTAACCATTCATTAAGTGCAAATAGTCTACTCCGTGGCGGATTTAGCAAATTGGGGGCCCAAGGCGAAGGTAGTATGGGGCCCCCCATCCAATCTTTAAAGAGAACGATAAAAGTAAAAAAAAAAAAAATTCAAAATAAAAATAAACCATTAAATGGCACTTTCTGGAGAGTTTTGTGCAAAGAAATACAGAAAAAATAGGTCTAAGAAGTCTTATATTTCTGTAATTCGCACAGATCAAAACACAAATATGCTGACTGAATAAATTGCTAGTTGAGAAACACTGCTTTAATTAACGTTTTTATGATGACTTTGTGAAAGGTTAACTAAACAGCACAAGACGTCTTCCAGCTGGCCAGTAAGTTATTTGGCAAATTTCATTCATACAGATCTGTATATTATGTATTAATAAAAATAGAAAAAAGCTTGTTTATAAATGAGTGGTAAAGAAGAAAATCAAGGATTAGTGAAGAAATTCTCCGGAGCTACAAACACAAATACCGATCGCACGCGCCTTCCATGTTTTCTAATATTATAAGAAAACATGGAATTAATTTCCACTGTTACGCTGACGACACTCAATTATATATTTCATCACGACCAGACAAAAACACTAACTCATCTAAATTGACAGAGTCTCTCACATATAAAATGCTGGATGACGCTTAATTTCCTGCTATTAAATTTAGATAAAACGGAGGTATTACTTATTGGTCCAAAAAACTACACACAAAACCTCTTAAAATACAACTTTAATTTAGAAGGATGTCCTGTTACTTTTTCCACTACAGTAAAAGACCTGGGTGTTATACTAGACGGCAACTTGTCTTTCGAAAATCATATTTCATCTGTTACAAGAACAGCCTTTTTTCCACCTTAGAAACATTGCCAAGCTACGTAACATGCTATGTGTTTCTGATGCAGAAAAGTTAGTTCATGCATTCATGACCTCGAGACTAGATTACTGTAATGCTTTATTAGCCGGTTGTCCTGCATCCTCAATAAACAAGCTACAGTTAGTCCAAAATGCAGCTGCTAGAGGTCTTACTAGGTCAAGAAAATATGATCATATAACACCGATTTTATCATCTCTACACTGGTTACCTATTAAGTTCTGTATCAGCTACAAAGTACTACTACTGACCAATAAAGCCCTAAATAGTTTAGCTCCAATGTACTTAACAGACCTTCTTTCGCCCTACAATCCACCGCGTTCCTTAAAGGGCACCTATTATGCCCCTTTTTACAAGATCTAATATTGGTCTTGGGTGTCCCCAGAATGTATTTGTGAAATAAATTGCTAGTTGAGAAACACTGCTTTAATAAATGTTTTTATGATGACTTTGTGAAAGGTTAACTAAACAGCACAAGACGTCTTCCAGTTGGCCAGTAAGTTATTTGGCAAATTTCATTCATACAGATCTGTATATTATGCTATAGTTTTTGATAGTGTTAAACATTTCTTCCAGATAATCACGATGATCATTGCATTTGTCTTACCGAATGTGGTAACTTTATGCAATTACAGATTGTCCATAAGCTTTTTTTATATTAATGCCGACAGTAAAATGTTGCCAGATATTGCTATGAAAAACAAAACAAATGAATAATAATAATAATCTGAAATAAGTTCAAAGCTTGTGTTTTGAAAATAATATTAATATATCACTAAGCCTAACATATAAGTGTAACTTTCATATAAGCCAGTATAACTTTCCACTTTATAACTTCCTAAAGTGTCACATTAAACCAGAAAAACAGGTCCAGAAGACTACTGCACCTTTCCATAAGGTTGATCTGGCAACACGGAGACTGTACCCGTGCCTCACAACGCGCTCTCATGCACCGCACTCATGAGGTGGTGTAAACGGCTGATTAATCATTTAAATAGCTTGAGATTTTATTTTTGAATGTAAAAAAATGACAGAGGTCCGGACTTCGGTGACTTCATAGCTGGCTACGGCCATGGACTTGTAACGTATTGTTAGCATTATTGTCATTGTCAGCGGGCATCACAAAAAAGTTTGTTACCTTCTGCAATTTTGCTGAAAACGTTTTGCTTTTCCTCCCGCGTCCTGCTTTTTCAGCACCGCTTGGGTAAGTTAGCTGTAGTTTTGCTTCATTTTTACTCTGTCTACTACTCTGTACACTCTGCCTGTCACTTCTTTTTCTCCGTCAGTTTTTTTGGCGCATTACAGCCTTTCAGTTTCGCATGCAGAAAGTCAAATGAGATAATGGAATAGTCCAATGCAGTGAGTTGAGGTGGGGGGGCCCTTCTGTCTGCGACACTAATGATTTTATGCGTTTTTTAGAAATATATAATTTGCGAAAAGGAAAAACAAACAAACAAACAAACAAACAACTTAAGCATAATTTAATGGGACAATTTTGGGGCCCCTAGGTAGCTCGGGGCCCAAGGCAGTTGCCTACCTTTGCCTAATGGTTAAGTCTCGCCCTTAAGTCTACTGAACCTTTCCTGTCCTTGTCTGTATGTGGAAGAGGTCCAGACACGATGATCGTTGCTTAAGGCGCTGTGGTGCGGTACTGTCTCGATCAGGCTCATGTAGTCCTTCTTCAGAACCTCCGTCTGCCGCAGCCTGATGTCATTCGCTTCCCACGTGCAGCAGTCTCTGTGTCTTCCACTGTGTGACCCATGGTCCATGGTGTTGTGTCTGTGCCGGAGTGAATGAAGCCTGAGATGATTCGCGTCCTCCTTGGCAGAGAAACACGCGGAGGGTACGAGGTCGGAGTCAAAGAGTTAATGTTACTAACCACTGATTTGTGAGCATCGGCGCGTGATGCTTTAAGCGTTGAAAGCCGATCCAACAGCTCGGCTTGCTTCACCAGCAGACCACGGATCTGCTTCTCGACGTGTTCCAGCTACTGTTTCACCGAGAACAGCTCCGAATGACTCTCACCTGCACTCAGAGGTAACGTTAGACACCCATCTGATATGTTCGCCATTATAAAAGATGAACAGTAAATTAGTAGTGATACTACAAATATCACTACTAATTTAGGACTGAAATGCCGTATATAACCCGTATCTTTTCAGTGAAAAACGGCCAATGGGCGAAGGGCCACGTGTGGAATGCTAGCGGTCTAAAGGCTAGTAGCCTAGATTCGGAAAATTGGATCTAAGTAGCGATATCAAAGCAATCAATTGTTTTTTATAAGGAATAGTATCGAGGATAAGTTCACATGATATAAAAATAGAAAGTGCTTGTTTATAAATGTTTCAGCTCAAAATACCCCATAGTTAATTTATTATAACCATTTGAAAATGTCATTTTGAGGCCTGTTTTAAAATGAGCTGTTTTGGGTGTATACCACCTTAAATGCAAATGAGCTGCATATCCCCGCCCTGCCTTTGGACGAGGGCGTCACTTGCAGACCCATGGCAGTCGGTCTAAACAGAAGGGGAGAGTGAGAGACACGCTGTTTTGTCTGTCATTCAGCGTACGTTTCAATCGGAATATATAAATAGTACGAAGAGACTCAGGCAGAATAAACACAAATGAGAATGGACCAGTACGTCTTGGGATGATTATTTGATACATTTATGTACTTACAGAGTCGTAATCGCGTCTTTTTGCAAGTATGGATGTGCAACACTAACGTTACATACACATTATATGATAAAGTTTGCTATGTACAAGCAAAATTACATTTATGCGAGGGACCTGTTGCGTCATGTTTACTTGTCATACAGGTGCTTCTGTGGCAAATGTGAGAAGATGGCTAACTTAAAGAACTACAACATATATGCAGTTTTCAATACAATATCTTTAAATATATATATATATATATATATATATATATATATATTAGCCTAGAAATCTAGACGCACCGTGTGGTCTAGCAACTCTCCATAGACGGTTTAGCTGGAAACCCCCAACTCTGGCCGGGCCAATCACATCGTATATAGAGTCGGCGGCGGGCTTAACAAAATGACGACAGAGTTGCGACGGTCAGAGCAAGCTCGGACATATTCAGGTTTAAATCGTTCATCCTTCGGATGCGGCCGGCGCTGCGCGCGCTGTTACAAAAAAGCTGTGGTGGAACGATCAACTTGTCATATTTGCCACGCTCGTGCTGTGTCGTCGATGATAAAGGCTTTACTTCGTGTCAGCGCGTGCTCTGATCGGTGCACGGACCTCTCCCGATTCATCTCCATCACTCCGAAGCACCACTACTCCGCCTCTGTTTCCCTTGTAAGTTGATATTAGTATTTAAACATTCTCTATGATATTACTTTTTTAAAGACACACTGTCTCTTTCTCTCTCATACACACACAAACACACACATACTGTCTCTTTCTCTCTCACACATATGTAGGCTAAGTGGCTAACTTAGTTATAAACTCTTTAGACTTTTAATGATTAGTGTTTTTATTTTTAAAGTTTGTGGGTCGGTAAAAAACAAAAAAATCCCTTATTTTGGGGATGGATTCCGGGAAATCTCCCTTATTTTCAATGTTCAATGTTCACAGCTGGACTGGATACGGTAATACTTGCTCCGCTGAGCACGTCACCTTCTTCATTGCTCTGATTGGCTTTAGCGCTCTCCAATTGCGTGCAGAGAGAATTTGAAAGACAACCGTTTATCCCGCCCCTCGGATTGAGCCCTGTCAATGAAGAGTTTCCAGACCTAACATCTTGATGTAGGTCTGGCATGCCAGGCTATATATATATATATATATATATATATATATATATTTATAAACGTGTGGTTACACTCTATACAAACAAGGTTTAAATTATATACACAGACATCCTACAATGAAAACAACTTTAGACGCATTTGTTGTTGAATTGGCTGACAGACTGAAATGACTATTTGCTCAAAAATAATAAAATACACTTACTAGAGGTGACGTCTGGATTCGCAAAAGAGCAGACGATGATCCACACTTGAGGATTAACTTTTAAGCCACAACAACAGGATTAACCCATCGAGTCCACGACAGAACACTTATGTTTCCAAGAGACATTACCGGCAGTCGTTGAAACAATGGAGGTTGGTGTGTACAGATCACAGAGGGCGGGGTCTAGGCCACAACCACACTGTCAATCAAACCCCTTGCTCAATTCTACATCACAAAGAGCAGAATCTTAGAAACAGCTCGTTCTGAGACAGTGCATATGATTTATTGAGATTGTAAAAAAAAACCACTGGGTGGATTTTTATCATTCTAGGGTGGTTTTCCTCACACACTGCCAACACACTTTTATGTTCAAACACCATGTAAAAGTGAATTTTCCATAATAGGTGCCCTTTAAGATCACTAAATTCAAGGCTTCTGGTCATCCCTAGGATATCTAAGTCCACTAAAGGAGAGAGGGCGTTCTCGCATTTAGCTCCAAAACTCTGGAATAGCCTTCCCAATACGGTCCGAGGCTCTGACTCGCTGACACAGTTTAAAACTAGACTAAAGACGCATCTCTTAGTCAAGCATTCACATAATGCTTACCTTTTATTCCTCTGTTATGCCATACGGAACCGTATGCCACTGATACTGCTTAACGCACCAGTGGGGCTCGACAGCCTTTTAGACAAACGGGTCGGCGCGTATGGTTGGGTTGCGGAGAGTTTGGGTTGCGGAGAGTTTGTGAGATTGTGGTTTTCTAACACCTACTCCCGTGTAATGGAATTTATTATGAACATCAGCTATGCTAATTATTTCCCATCTGCCTTTCTGCTGTTATCTCGGGACGCTTGTCCCGAGAAAAATGGCGTTCGTCAGCTCCAGTTTTGTATCCTGCCTCTCACGGGGATTCGGATGCCCCAACACCTGTGATGAGAAGACCAACGCCTGTGAAGAGATGACTCAACGCCGGCGATATGTTATTACCTTAATATTACATGATTAACTAAATGTATTTTTAAATGTAACAACATGAATGTTAGCCAGAGGGGAACTGGCCCCTCGACTGAGCCTGGATTCTCCCAAGGTCTTTTCTCCATCCAATCTGATGGAGTTTTGGTTCCTTGCCACAGTTGCCTTGCGTTTGGCTTGCTTAGTTGGGGATATTTAATATACAATATTATTGATCTGTGTGGTACTACTTTAATGTTATCACTGTGAAGCTGCTTTGATGCAATCTGTATTGTAAAAAGCGCTATATAAATGTGACTTGACTTGACTATGATATTTTTTTGATAATTTATCAATATATTTCCCTGATGACAAAAATATAATAATTACATACTTCATAAATCTGATTTCATGTTAACATTGTTTTGATTTTTCACGGCACTGAGCCTGGTATTCTCCCAAGATTTTGTTCTCCATTCTGTCACCTGATGGAGTTTTGGTGCCTTGCCACTCTTGCCTTTGCTTTTGGCTTGCTTAGTTGGGGACATTTAATATTCAACAATATTATTCATCTGTGTTGTATTATTTTCATGTTATTCACTGTGAAGCTGCTTTGATAAATAAAGGTGACTTGACTTGACTTGACTTGTGATGCATGGTGATGTGGAAGTAAGTGTGTTACTATGTGTGTGTGGACATGGATGGGTGTAACAAGCAACAGAATGCCAAGAAAGATTATAGTTTGATCCCCCTCTCTCTCTCTCTGACACACACACCTTCCTCAGATCTATTCCAGCACTCTCCTCTTAGCCCATAAAGAAGTGCAGTCCTGCTTTATAAGCAGCACTACACAGCTGGTGGTCTCATATCACAAAGAGGTGAGCGGTGTAACAGAACCTCTCGCTGGGAGAGACTGTCTGTTCTCATGTTGCAGAGACTGTAGATGGAAAACAGCACAATAGTGAGTGTGGACAGATGCACTGGGGCGTTCAGCCAAGAGGAAGAAACACAGACCTGTGCGACCTGTTTCTACTCTAACTGGTTCGACCTTGTGTGTTAGGATGTAAACAGCAACAGACAGATATACTCATGCTCTTAAACTTCCGTAAGTGAGAGGCTTGCAAGGGCTGTATCCAGAGATGGCCCATAAAGCCTAAAATCTCAGGGAAAAAATTGGTTGATTGGTTCGATACTTCACTTGCCAAATCACATTTTGTTCTGTGTATTATTATTGCCTCGTTTCCACTGAGCGGTACGGTACGGTTCGGTTCGGTACGCATTTATTTGCGTTTCCACTGTCAAAAGTTGTGAATGGTACCAAAAAGCCGAACCTGTACCGTACCGTACCACTATTTTGGGTACCCTTTCGTTGGGGTACCTATCACAGTGAAAGGGTACTAAATGGTGGAGCTAGACTCACTGCAGAACGGTGATTGGTGGAAAGAGTATCGTCACTTGCGCTTGCTACAAGGGCATTAGAAGCATACAGTTGAAATATAATTCTACTGTTATTGTGTCACGAAATGTAGTTTTAAGAGTTTTTCAGGCGAAGAAAGTAGTGTTTTAAAGCTCAAATCTGTGGTTTATTTATAGATTTATGATAATTTGACTGAGATCCATTCCAAGCGATCACCGGACGCTCGCGCTCGTGTCCCCCGCCGGGAACAGCCTTTCCTCGGCTAGTCGTTCTGATGTTTGCCGCTGACTCGGACGTCTCTGTAGTGGTTAAACATGAGATATAGTTCGTCTTGTATAAACCTAACAGGTGATCTTTGGTCTCGTGAATCTATAATTCGTTCCCTGGTCAATAGTTTTGGCAGAAGGCTACGTGAAATTTCATATCTTTGAGCACTGAATTGGTATATTTGACTGACTGAATCGTTTCTTTATGTTATTTAAGCTTTACTGTATATCTGTTTGTACCTTTTACTTATACTTGTATAATGGCTATTATTGATAAAACTGAAATTAAACAAAAAGAGATAGTTTTGTCATTTTTTTATTTTATTACAAGATCATCTGTAATGTTGTTTATTGCAACATTTGTACCAATGCGATATGCATTGTATATAGCCTGGAATATGTTTAATATTTTTAAATTTAAACAAAAAGAGGCAGGGGTGTTTTATATTTAGTTTTGTTAAAAATATAACGTTACATACATGCAGTGAATATAATCAATAGGCGTTGCTTGAACCACATTTGTGTGCTTTAGAATGTTTAAAATGTATTGAAAAGAAGCAGAGTGGTGTTTTATAACATATTTCGTTTTATTGTTGCCTAAAATGAACATACAGAGATAACCGGAGTCGCAAAGCCAGAGCGAGTTGAGTGCCGTGTTCAAGAACGCGCTGTTCCATTAGCAGAATTACTGGACTTGCGTCCTCGGGATCATTCTCCTGAGTCGGACTTTGCGTTGGCTTCTTGGTATTGAATATTGGTATTAAATTTTGGAATAACTTGTAAAGATAATCTTGATTGACAAATCGTGTTAGGATCACAACTCTTAGTTGATCACAGATCTTATTTTTTGCGATTTTCCAAAAGTCTACGGGAAGAATGCATAGCTAACTATGCATTATAACTATAACTATAACATCTGCGACAACTGCCCTGGCAAAAATATACCAGTGGCATTTCAAAGTCGTTCGCAAAATGACCGCCAGGTGGCACAAATAGAAATTTAGCGAAAGCAAAACGTAATTATGTAAAATGTCTACATTTTAAATAGAAAATAGCAAACTTTTAGAGCAGAACATTTTATGAATAAAAAAAAATTAAATAGGCTTCCTAAAATAGGAGTCAGTGAAAATAAATTAGTTGCAATCAATAATGTTAAACTATTAAGTAATGAGAAGATTGAACTGCGCTTCTCTCCGCGTGCGCGCACAGTGATTGCTGAACAACAGAACTTCGATCTGGGCATTTCTCAGTGAGAAAAGTTGTGTTTGAGTGGTAGAACTTAGGTTTCAATCATTTCAATAACACTGTTTCAAATACTGAATAAACATGTTATTTACAAATTTACCATGCATTTCCATTTTAAACTAAGGAACAAATCTCATCCAACATGATCTCACTGTAATTTACATTCAGTCAATCCCCCCTCTCTTCACAGTAAGCAATGCTATAGCCTAAATATAGACCATATATATATATATATATATATATATATATATATATATATATATATATATATATATATATATATATATTACTATTGCACAGTAGAGTATACTTCAAGTAGGCCTAATAATAATAATAATAATAATAATAATTAAAGCTGCAAGCAGCATTTATCGGGGTTCAAGCAGTTAAGGCCTTTAAGCACAAAAGCATCAAAAGGCATTCAGTTTTATTTAGCATACATTTATCCACTGGCATAATAGATGGAAGACATTATTTACAGCAAGTTTTTCCTTTAGGATTTATAGGCTTTTGGGTGCATTTTGTCAAGCTCCTTTTGTAAATGACCCTGTTATAGCAAAACAAATGACAAAGTTCATCTTTTTTTGATAATTATTACAGTTTTCTCCAATTGCTAACACAATAAAATAACATGCACAGCACAATTATTTAAACGGACACACAGAGAGCAAAACTTCTTCTCAAGTTTCCAAAAGTCTAAACACACTTTCTGCTTTACACACATTTTGCATTTCAAAATGCCACTTTTTAAATGCACTGAACACAGTTCTCTGCATAAGACACAACAATCTGACATAAAGTCACATGTTTGCCACTTCAAAACACTACCATTCAAAATGACACTACATGAGCCAATTGGCCTATTACATGTGCCATCTGGCCAAACACCTCAATGGTTAATTGTTAATGCTTCAATCGAGATGTAAACACTATAAAAAGGCCACAGATGAGCACCGTTTTTGTTTCAACAACAATGAAAGACGTTGCAGAGAGGAAGAGGAAGAGGAGGTTGAGAATAATAGGGGGAGGAAGAGTGAGAGGTAGGGGTAGAGCAGGTAGAGGAGTTAATGGCCAAAGAAGACAAACACTTTCAAATGAAATCAGAGCAACATTAGTAGATCATGTCATCAACCATGGGCTGACAATGCGTGAGGCTGGACAGGGAGTGCAGCAAACTTGAGCCGTTTTGCTGTCGCCTCTGTCATCCGGACGTTTAGACTGGAGAACAGGTAGGCTATATAACCAAATTTTCATGTAGTACACCCTATGTCATAGTGTACTGTTTACTTACAGTAGTGTATGACATCAGCCATTCATGAACTGTACAAGTTTCCTGTACAATCTACTCTACTGTTGGGGAAAAATATTTAGGCTGCATTGTCCAAGCCCTGTATATTTTATTTTTTCTAAAGGACTGAGAGACGACACCTTGGTGGAGGAAGGGGCCAAATGTTCACAGGGGTACATGAAGCTGACATTATAAACTTGATTTTGGAAAATAATGAAATCAGATTACGAGAAATTCAAAATTCACATCATCCAAGACAAACCTTATTCAACAACTTTCAACGAGTCAGTCTGTCCACATTGGCTCGCATATCTGAAGCGACAACAAATCAGAATGAAACAACTTTATAAGGTGCAGTCTGAGAGAAACTCTCAAAAAAATAAAGACAAACATAATTGGCCACAGAGCCATTATGGATGTTCCTGGCCAATGTGGTGGGAACATCACAATGTGCGCCGCCATCTCCAGTATGCATGGTGTTCTCCACCATCATGCCAACCTTGGACCATACAACACAGGCCATATTCTCACATTTCTGGACAGACTTCATGACATTCTCATACCACCAGAGCGTATGAATGATGCAGAGCATGAAAGAAACTGGTATGTTGTAGTATGGGACAATGTGAGCTTTGATTGTGCAGCCCCAGTCCAAAACAGATTTTATGACCACCCAAGATTTGTCATGTTATATTTCTGCTGTGCATATGTTGCACTGACTGGTTTACTGTAGTGAAAAAAATAAAATGAAGTTTCAACAGCATGTGTGTATCTGCAAATATTTCTGTGCATGTGAACAATCTGATACATATTTTACAGTAGTATTATGGCAAACGCCTACTAACAAGGCCGGACTTACCATTGGGCTTGACTGGGCTCAAGCCCATGGGCCCCGCCCAACAGGGGCCCCACGTTTACGTTTGATTTTTTCAATAATTTATCAGTCATTTAATTTTTCATTTAAAGTTTGTTGATTGGTCTCGCATTGTTACCTGGCACTGCCCTGCAATGAAAAAATAATCTTATACGCTGAGTTTCGGTATATGAGACACGCTCCAGTTCACGCGCCGTGCACCCGTGATTATCTATAATTGTCTGCTTTTACTTCCTATTTATTAAATCCAGGCAAATGAAGATAAAATTAATACAATACGAAATTCACTTTAAAGAAGATGTTGCGCTTTTCTGTTTGAGGTCTGTGAAAGTTTTAAAGCACTCTTCAGAGCGCTTCAGAGCGCTAGCATCTGTAATGGAGAACTGTCACGTCTGTCACTTTGTTTTTTCCTCATAAATGCGAACACTTACCAGGAACAGTTTTTTAAAAAGATGTATACACTCATTTAGCTATTTTTATTTAATACAAATGATTTGTTATGATTGCAACCAGTGGTGTAGTGCAGCCAGGGAAACAGAGTATACTCACTTCTTTTTCAGACGGCATTGCGTATACCCACAGATCTAAATCCCCTCTGATGCACGTCATTTAGCCTAGTTGCTGCTATCCAATCTCTTGTGAATAAAAAAAAACACCCAGTCAGGGTCGTACCCCTAATATATAGGCTACTCTAATTTTTTGCTGCAATATTCTCCCATCGTGACGATAACTGACCTTCTCATCGGATCTGCTTCAGCACTCAAACACCCGCTCGTCAATGTCCAAATGTTTGTGAGACCAATCAAAGAATGCAGGATTTTTGTTCACAGAAGCACAAACCGAGCGCTGAATCCCAACACGATGCTTCACTTCAGTTAACGCTCATACAGTGCAAGATAAGATGCAAGTAGCTAAAATATACGGCTGTTTTTCCGATAGTTTTAAATGGCCGACAGAAATAATCAGTTTGATCAAAGATAGTTAAAATTATAAGCTCAATTTAACAACACAAGCACCCTATTTTGCCATTATTATTGTATAAATATATTTGTATAACGTTTCCTCGAATGTGTTCAACTTTTCACTGTTTGTATCACTCCTTGCATCATTAAGCCAGAAGGCGGCGACAAGTGACTTTATGAGTGAGCAATTGAACCATTAATTAAATAAACAGATTATTCCAAAACATTGATTAATTTAGGAAAGAAAAAGTAGTATCTGATCAAATGCTTTTAAAGCTACTGTTTTTATTTTTTTGGCTATCAAAACTCCTTAAAATGAGATCAGGAAAATCTAAATTTTCTCGGGGAGCATGCCCCCAACCCCCCTAGCAATAAAGCGAATAAAAACCTGTAGGCTCGAACTAACGTTAGGTTATTATGTAGCCGACTGGTTTTTATTCGCTTTAAAGCCGTTGGATGGAAACACACTTTCACCAGCTTTATTCACATTAGTTTTTTTGTTTTGTTTTACTCAGATAATTGACAAGTGAATGGAAATTGGCTTATGAAACAAGTGTATTTGATTGAGGAATTGAATCATTCAAACCCATTTTTTTTAATTCAGATTAATTAAACATCTTTTAATAGACTTCAGCAATTAACATAAATTATGTTATTTTGTTAAGTTGTTTGTTCAGAATCGTGATCTCTATTTTTATTCTCAAATTATCCAGAATTGTGTAGCTCTAATACATATGTGTATGTATCATTTAGTTGTATTTAAAGTAATGTATAGAAGGTAGGGCCTGAAAGTGACTCAAGCCCAGGGGCCCCCACCACCCTAAGTCCTGCCCTGCCTACTAAAGATAGGAGTGTTTTTCATTATGCCCAACATTGTGCAGTTAATTTGGCAAAAATCTGGTCATATGAATGAAGTGTGTGCCACTTCAAGCAAAAGTTTGATTTTGAAAATGCTATGTGTAGTTTCAGTTGCAGTGCTTCATTTTGCAGGATATATGAGGTATTTTGCAGTTTGTCTGTGTGGTTTTGTGAATTGTGTTAAGTATTCTGATAAAACCAGACTAGTTTGCAAAATTGTGTGTTAGCAATTAGAAAAAAACTGTAATCTAGAGGGTCCAGATAATTGTTCTAGACTGGTCTGGTTCCAATTGGGCAAAAAAAAAACAGGGACTGGTTCGCAAAAGTAGGTTTTTGACATATTCGTGAATATTTAACGAACGATTTGATTGACAGCAATGGTTCTAAAGGCAAAGTTGTTAAGCATGATGAGATCTATCCGATGATATGCATTTTGTGGGGATGGGAGCAACACCACATGATTACAGAGCCATAGAACTCGTTAGCGCCAACTAGTGGCTGATTTCTTTCAAAACTCTTACAGACCTCTTGGACTATGAGTCAAACATGCCCATCAAGTTTTGTTCCGAATTCGGCCTTTGTTAACCTTGTCTCATAGGTGCTCAAACTTCATTGGCCAATGGTGGCCATGTTTTTTGAGATAAACAAATGTCCTCATACACATACATGGGGCATTAGACCATGACACTGGATACCAATTTTCAAGTCAATCAGACTAACGGTCAGGTGGTTATATGTTTTTTTCATGTTATAACGCCACCAAGTGGCCAATCGTCACGATTTTTTTTCATGTGACCTCAAAACGAGCTCATGAACACGTGACCCAAGTTTAGGGAAAATATCTCATTCCAGTTACAAGCTATAACCATTTTAGTAAAAGTGGCTCTCGTGCATTCCAACATTTTGGTCCCCCTTAGCAACTGATAATTGAAATTGTGAATTTTTTTTATGATTATAGACAGTCAGACTCAGGAGAACATTTCTGCAGTGGTTTGGTTGAGATCTGGCCAAAAACCTAGAAGTAGTTCTCAAAAGTATGTTTTTCAAAAAAACGCAATTTACTCGAAATTGTTCGACCGAGGCATGCATCTTGTCCGTCTGGAGCCAAGGATTCCAACGATGTAAGACACTTGAGCCTACGCCCGACGGTTGAGGAGTTATGAGCCATTTCGTACTTTTGCCCACTGTAGCGCCCCCGTCAGGCCGATCGGGGCGTGCCTTTTTGACGCTGTCGGCGGATATGAGTACTATTAGCCCACCAAGTTTCAAGTCTCCAGGACTTACGGTTCGTCCTGCACGATCAGTTTTACATGGAGAATGTTGCATTATGGGTAAATTAACAATAACAATAGGGTTTCAGCACTTTCAGTGCTTGAACTCCTAATTATAGGGGCTAAAAAGGGACTAAAAAGGCCTATAAAAATAAAACCTTTGGGTCTACGCACTTGACGCTTGCACTGCTGCGTTCCAAAAACTTTATCAAGCTTTTTAACATGTGCCTTGGAGTGGAGAGAGTCGTTGTTTTGCCTTTTTTGCTCATTTTTCATGGAAATGTGGTGTTTTATTTTTTCACCTTTTTCACCTTTTAAACTCCACCGATGGCCCGATCTCCATAAAACTTTGCACGCTTCCTTAGAATAATATGGCGCACGTGCTCAGCTAATTTGGTGAAGTTTTGAGCAGAGCAGACCATTTTTCAGCCATTTAAATGTCATTCTGCATATGATTTTATGGAGCATTTGCCCCCTTTATAACAGTTAAAGGGCCGCCGGTGGACCGACATCCATAAAAGTTTCCAGGCCTCTATAGGGTCAGGTGACGCATGCGCACGCCCGGTTTTGTGAGGCTTTATGCAACTCAGGCAGGTAGAGGGCCACTTTCATCCATTTAATGGGATTTGCCATAGAAAGACATCATTTTGGCACCTTTTTAACAGTTATAGCGCCACCAAGTGGCCATTCGCCCCGTCCTTTTCACGCGACCACAGAATGAGCTCTCACACAGGTGCGTTGAGTTTGGTGCAAATATCTCGTTCCGTTGACGAGTTATAGGCGATTTAGTGAAAGGGGCTCCTCCCACTTGGGACGTTTTGGCGGCCCTTAGGGACCGTGAACCCAAATTTCAACTTTTTTTTGATAATTATTGACATTCGGACTCCATAGAATCTTGCCGCATTGGTTTGGTTCCGGCCGGGCCAAAAACCTAGGACTAGTTCGCAAAAGTAGGTTTTACACAAACCACAAAATACCCGAAAATGTACCCTGGTCACGAGCCAATCCGAGGCATGCATCTTGTCCGTCTGGAGCCAAGGATTCCAACGATGTAAGACACTTGAGCCTACGCCCGACGGTTGAGGAGTTATGAGCCATTTCGTACTTTTGCCCGCTGTAGCGCCCCGTCAAGCCGATCGGGACGTGCCTTTTGACGCTGTCGGCGGATATGAGTACTATTAGCCCACCAAGTTTCAAGTCTCCAGGACTTACGGTTCGTCCTGTCAGTTTTACATGGAGAATGTTGCATTATGGGTAAATTAACAATAACAATAGGGTTTCAGCACTTTCAGTGCTTGAACCCCTAATAATAATAGTTTATTAACACAGAAGCTCAAATGTCTTTAAGTTACAACCCACCAAAATAAAAGTTTGTAGAGATAAATAAAGTAACTTGAGGATCTAGAGCCGATGAGCAGATGGAGAGTTCATCGTCATCGGACGCAATTAGTATTTCCAAAACCTCTGCGCCAGTGTACTTTCGTTTAGACATAACATGCATGCATGTGTGTGTGTGTGAATGTGCTTGTATTTGTGAGTGTCTAAAGGAGAAAGAAATTATAAATTGAAGCAATGGTAAAAAGACAACGATAAGAAGTTTTCATGGAAAGAGGGTTTCATAGAAAGAGCACGATTGCTTACAGATTGCTTATTTATTTGAAACAGTGGCTAAACTAACAAAAAAAGAAAGCTTCAAGCTCAGAAGTGTCCTAGGGCCGGATTAACCATTAGGGCAACTGGGCACTTGCCCAGGGGCCCACGACATTTAAGGGGCCCTGGACACCAGTGGCGGAGTGGCAATTGGGAGAGTCGGGAGTTTCCCCGGTGGGCTGGTAGTGTTTCGAGGCCGCGAGGGATGGTTTGATAAAACAGAGCGTATGTTTGCACCAAGTGCCTGTCTTTTACTATAAAAGACGCTGTTCTCATCACAGCTCAAGTGGCGTCAGACGTAGCGCGTTAAGCGCAAGAGTCAGCTTTTGATGTGCAGCGCCTCGGACCCGAGTTCGAAATCCGCCTTTGCCGAAGTCTCTTTTACCTTTTCCCAACACATATGAGATGTAAGATGTATAACCTAACATAGGTCTCTAGCGTGTTATTTTGCCAACGAACTAAAATCGAAACCATGACATTGCTTTTTGCGTTTATAAAACAGTACAAGACATTATAGGCATCAGTGAGTTTGCATTTTGCTCACGCGAATCAGGATGGTCATCTGGTATTTTCTCCTAAATAGGCCACAAGCTCAAAGGGTTTATTTTTTGCAAGTGAAGAAATAAGGACATAAGTATTTTAATTTTCCTATATTATAGTGTAATGTAGACTAAAATATAGTTTTGAAATATTTATTTTAATTTATATAGTACATTTATAGGCTATATGGATTTTACGTCATAGGAATAATTATATAAATCATTATTACATTATTATAGTAATTGTTTGTGTAACCCAGGTTACTAAAGAGACATTGTTGACATAAAAAAATAAAAAGGAAAGGAAAAAAGACACTGACACTTAACATGAATATATGTAAAGTTATTTTATTAATATCTTGAAAGAGGAAAAATGAGGAAATGCATACATTTAAATTCATTTAGACTTTTATTCTAAATTGATGAGTAGAGAATGATCCCGCCTTAATGGGTGGAGGTAAAACCCGGAAAATGAGGCAACACTCCTTATGAGAGAGAGATGAGATGTAATGCGAGGCCTTCAGGCCTTCCTGGTTATGAGCTCCCACAGTACTGTGGTTTCGCTAGGTTCACAGGCCTCAAAGGGGGCCTTCCTGGTTATGAGTTCCCACATACTGTGGTAGTCAGGTTACAGGCCTCACCAGGCCTTCCTGGTTATGAGCTCCCACATACTGTGGTCGCCAGGTTACAGGTCTCACCAGGCCTTCCTGGTTATGAGCTCCCACACATTGTGGTCACCAGGTTACAGGCCTCACCAGGCCTTCCTGGTTATGAGCTCCCACATACTGTGGTCGCTAGGTTACAGGCCTCAAAGGGGGCCTTCCTGGTTATGAGTTCCCACATACTGTGGTAGTCAGGTTACAGGCCTCACCAGGCCTTCCTGGTTATGAGCTCCCACATACTGTGGTCGCCAGGTTACAGGTCTCACCAGGCCTTCCTGGTTATGAGCTCCCACACATTGTGGTCGCCAGGTTACAGGCCTCACCAGGCCTTCCTGGTTATGAGCTCCCACATACTGTGGTCGCTAGGTTACAGGCCTCAAAGGGGCCTTCCTGGTTATGAGTTCCCACATGCTGTGGGAGCCAGACTACAGCCTCACCACCTTTCCTGAGCACTTTGCTCCCACTCTGTGGTCACCAGGCTTCAGACTTCATTGGCCTTCCTGGTTGTGAGTTGTCACATGTCAGGTTGCAGGCTTTACCAGGCCTTCCTGAATGTGAAACCCCCACTTATCGTGGTCGCTAAGGTGTAGTTGTGAGTCTTCACATGTCAGGTTGCAGGCCTCAGCGGCCTTCCTGAATGTGAGCTCCCCACGCATTGGGACTATCGGGTGTCAGGCCTCGGCCGGCCTTCCTGATTATGGGTTCCCACATGCTGTGGCTGCCAGGTTACAGGCCTCAAGTTCGGCCTTCCTGAATTCAGAGTGAAGTACACAAACCCATACTTCACCTATTATTTTGGTAAATCACATGACGAGATGTCTTGTGTACTTTCTAAAATCCATTTCTTATGGTAAGGGTCACGCGCGGTATGCTTCGGTCCCTTCTTATGTGGCTCAGACCCCGGTCTTCCCTTGGGTCCCACTTTAAGAAGCGTCCTGTCACTTAAGTAGGCTACAGGGACGCCGTTCTCTGGCTAACTTCTGGAAGAAGTAGCTTCCACTTGGTGGAGTAAGCTCCCACAGGTTGTGGTCACCAGGCTGGGTCTCACTGACCTTCCTGAGTACGAGCTCCTACCAGATGTGGTCGCCAGGTTGTAGGCCTTACCAGGCCTTCCTGGTCATGAGCTCTCACACACTGTGGTCGCCAGGTTACAGGCCTCAACGGGCCTTCCTGGCTATGAGCTCCCACGTATTGTGGTTGCTGGGTTACAGGCCTCACCAGGCCTTCCTGAATTCAGAGTGAAGTACACAAACCCATACTTCACCTGTTATTGTGGTAAGTCACACGACGTGATGTCTTGTGCACTTTTTAAAATCCATTTCTTATGGTGAGGGTCACGCGCGGTATGCTTCGGTCCCTTCTTATGTGGCTCAGACCCCGGTCTTTCCTCCGGGTCCCACTTTAAGAGTTCTTAAGAGCTAACTTCTGGAAGTAGCTCCCACTTGGTGTGGTTTTTCAGGTTACAGGCCTTATCAGGTCTTCCTGAAAGTAAGCTCCCACAGGTTGTGGTCACCAGGTTAGGTTTCACTGACCTTCCTGAGTACGAGCTCCCACCCGATGTGGTCGCCAGGTTACAGGCCTTACCAGGCCTTCCTGGTCATGAGCTCCCACATACTGTGGTCGCCAGGTTACAGGCCTCACTAGGCCTTCCTGGTTACGAGCTCCCACATACTGTGGTCGCCAGGTGACAGGCCTCACTAGGCCTTCCTGGTTATGAGCTCCCACATACTGTGGTCGCCAGGTTACAGGCCTTACCAGGCCTTCCTGGTTATGAGCTCCCACACACTGTGGTTGCCAGGTTACAGGCCTCAACAGGCCTTCCTGAATTCAGAGTGAAGTACACAAACCCATACTTCACCTGTTATTGTGGTAAGTCACACGACGAGATGTCGTGTGCTTTCTAAAATCCATTTCTTATGGTAAGGGTCACGCGCGGTACGCTTCGGTCCCTTCTTATGTGGTTCAGACTCCGGTTCTTCACTTTGGGTCCCACTCTAGATGTGTCTTTGTCGCAATACATTACGACAGGCACTTCCGTTGTTCAAGCTATCTCCCACAACTGGTGGTTTTAGGTCTCATTAGACCTTTTTTGAAGGTAGCCCCACACTGTGGGTCTGTCAGGTTACTAGCCTCTGGCTTTCCTGAAGGATGAGCTTCCACATGCTGTGGTCGTTGGGTTTCAGGCCGCACAATGTACGGCCTTCCTGACATGAGCCCTCATGTTTCGGAGCTCCCCACACAGGGGGTCATCAGGTCTTAGGTCTCATTGACCTTCCTGATTTTGATCCCTCTCTTACTTCCTCAGTGCTCAACAGCGAGCACTGGGTGGAAACTTGTGGATTGAGTGAATGATTCCCGTTGTTTTGAGGTTGAGTCACACTCTCCGGAGGATCCCGTCTCTGTGATCCGAAACTCAATGGTTTCTGCCAGCTTCGCAGGCCTTCAGTTTTTGGATACCTTTCCTAGGCAATTTCCAGAGGCTCTGTCTTGGACGGACAGGCTATGGCCAGACTGTGTCTCTTAGTACAGATCACCAGGCCAGCCTGGGGGCATTTCAGGAGGAGTGTTCTCCTGAATAGTGACTGGATGGGGGTCCCTTTGGCCCCCTAGCCACACTCCCTAGAAGGGACCCCTTCTATTTGGAAGTTGTGGTCCTAAAGCCTTTGAGCTGGCCCAGATTTACCCACATTATGTACGTTCTGGTTTTTCTTGGTTCATTAGCTTGGGCTATGACCATTAGGGAGTACACTGACAGCCGGTAGGGAGTTCACTGGTAGGGAGTCACTGACAGCCCGATGTGACGTAGGGTGAGTGGTCTCAGTGTTCCTTGGAATTACTGGTTCTGACAGTTGTCACTGCCTTTTCGGCATGCACTCTCCTCAGCATTGCGGCGTGGGTATTTCGTTCCCCATTGCGTCATTCGACGTATTGTTGAGTTCCCTTCGAAAGGGAATGTCTCAGGTTACGACTGTAACCTATGTTCCCTGAGAACAGGGAACTGAGACAATATGTCTCGTTGCCATGCCTCGGGGCCTGCCTGCAACAGTCCCTTCAGACGATAGGATGTTGTCACGGTTTCAAGGCGCCCTTCTTATACATCCATATTGACACGCTCATCATTCAAGCTGATGATGCACGGGCTGTCGCCGGTCAACCTGATTACTGTGAGTTGATATTTGATTTCAGACACCTGTCACGCCTGAGGCGTTCCCCATTGCGTCATTCGACGTATTGTCTCGTTCCCTGTTCTCAGGGAACATAGGTTACAGTTGTAACCTGAGACGTTTTATGTGAATGATTAGGCAGGATGATTTTCAGATCATTTTGAAAATTTAGGGCCACAACATCCACTAGTCAAAAGTCTTGTGGATGCATCTTTAGTATGTGTTTTGTGGCCTTATTTTAGAAACTTAATTTTTTTTTTTCAATAACCATGCATAAACAATATTATCTCAAAAATACAAACATGTACATACATGTTGCTCACATATTATGGTAGCACTGTTTGTGCTAAAATAGATTGTAATTTCACCTGTGCCATTAATATGTTTAGAAGCAACTGAAAAAAGCACAAATGTCAGGGCATGTCAGAACATTTTAAGGAGCCAAAAACATTGTAGACACCAGAGGGTTAAATATACAAAAACAACAAACAATAAACTCTGAACCAGTGCTTCTGCTCCTGTATTAAGAGATAACATGCAGTGCGTTTCGTTAACATTTCAGTGATTCACGGCTTTTTAAAAATGTCTCTAAGTGTTTTGAGGTGGTTTTGAAAAAAATATTGAAGTTTATAATTAAGTATTTTGACACACCACACTGAGTGCGTATTCTTAAATCCGTTTTCATTCTGGCATTGAATTGGAGTTCGACAAACACAGCACAGTTCACTTGAATTTATTTTTCTCATAACAGCTAAAATAATTTAATTTCATTAAAAATTAATTGTAATTTTTGATAAGATAAGATAAAAAGATAAGATATCATCTTTTAAAACTGTAAAAGGTCCACTTTTATTCATGTAAAGTAGGCCTATACTTACAATAGGCTTTTTCTCGCTCATTTGAGCGAACACACACTGGAAAAATTAAGATGACACAAGTTAAAATCCCGAACAAACATGGACTACTGTAGCTGAATTTTACATTTAGGCTACTAAGGCAGAGAGATTTATCTAATTCTAAAACTCTGTTACACCATATAGATTTTTGCTTACATTTATAATATGAAATTGCCATGCATTTCCATTTTACACTATAGGAACAAATAGTATCCAACAGAAGGACTTTACATCTGTATAATAATACCAATCATAATTTCAAAAGCAGTTCTGTAAAAAAAAAAAAAAAAAAATATATATATATATATATATATATATATATATATATATATATATATATATATTATGGCTGTGTTCGAACTAAGGATTTTCATAGTCGAAATCTGATTCGTTATATTTTGCCGTAGTCGACTGATAGTCAAACCTTTTTTTTTTAGATAGGTCAGTAGCAGCTATATTTTTTCCATTTCAAACAAAAGAGATGGACATATGCACATTAGGCTATTCGTTCTGTGTTTTATTTTTCTAAACAGTTAGGCTATGTTTAGGTAGCCTAGTATTTTTCATGTTTTTATCACTTGTTCAATCATGTTTTTGATGCGGTGGTGGGCTTGTAACTTGTAATTTAACGCTTTAGCCTAAGGGTAGCAGCGGCGCTGCCGAAAATAAAAAGCTGTCACAAAGAACAAATATATAGCAAGGAGACATTTTAATTGTTTATTAATAAAGATGAAGTTGACGATGCTGCGCGATCTTCGCAGGTGCATGCGCCAGAGAGAAACGCACAGTTAATTTCATAAGCAGAGAGCATTACGTTTTCTTTCGTTTTGAATCGTTCTATTTACAAGTAGACATTTCAATATAGATATTTAGGTCTGTGGAGATAGACTATACGTATACGCTGAGTTGCAGTAGTTATATTTATGAGATGAGCTTAGGTGCTTCCGTTCCTTGATTATCAGTAGCCTAATAATCTGCTTTTCCTTCTTATTGATTAAATCAAGACAATTGGTTGATAAAACATTAATTAAAATAAAAAAATATATATAAAAAAACTAAATTCACTTAAAGAAAGGCTTTGTGCTTTTCTGTTTGAGGTCTGTGAGAGTTTTAAAGCAGTCGTTTTAGTGCTGCTTCAGAGCGCTCATGTCCGTCGGAGAACTGTCAGGTCTGTAACATTGTTTTTTTCCTCTGTGAACACAAAAAATTATATTTTATGTTTTGTGGAGAACCAACCCTTCCTCATCTGATTTGAGCAGTGTGATTCACATAATTACAAAAATATATTTTGCCTCCTAAAACTTAAAGATTTTTTGTTACGCATGAAGGCTTATGCATCCACTAGATGTGCTGGGAATGTAGCGAGTGCGCGCGCCCGAGGGTGAGGCGTTTATTAGGCTAGTGTGAGCGTGCTGGGCGGACACGTAACTTACATTCGTAGCTTGACTCATATGAGTATTCATGTGCGGTGGCTCGCTGACAGCAACGGCTGGCTGTTTTGAATCGAGACGACCCGGTTACTGTGTGCTTGATGGACATTATATGACGCGCGCGCAGCGTGTCTGTTCGTGTGTCTGTTAAGAGTGAGCGCTCGTGAGCGGGAGACACACATAACCTGATTTAAACGAAGTTGAACTGGCCGTGTACTATTCGACTATAACGTTCATAGTCAGAATCATACCTCTCCGAATCGAATCAGTCAAATCCTCAACTATTAGAAGACAGCCCTAATATATATATTGTCACGGTTCATGAATCCATTGTCTCATTCTGATGTTTTGTGTGTGTGTTTGGGTATGTGTGGGCGTGGTCACTAATTCCATTGATTGTCAGCACCAGCTGCGGTTCATCACCGCTTCCTATATATAGTCAGTAATTTCAGTCTCATGTTGTCAGATCGTTGTGGCTTCCCCGGTGTTGTGTCCTGTTCCTGTGTGGCTTCAGTCTTCTCCTCGTGTGGATTCCCTGTCTCCGTGATCTTCGTCGTCTTCGGTGTATCACGGTTGGATTGTTTATTGTTCCTGGTTCCTGTCACTGAGCACACCGACATTCATCACTTCTCTCCGGGATTGCCATCGACGTCCCTGTGTCTCATCTCCACCTGAGTGTTTGTTCCCCGACCTGTGTGACTGTATTCACTCTGACCAACTGTAACAAACAGCTTTTACCTGCTATTGTTTCCGAACTGTTTCATAACAGAACAATCTGACCAATCATGGAAGCAGCAGGTTCGACTTTGAATGATTTCATCGCACACAGCGTCGCGAGAATGGATCAACAAGGAGAGGAAATCACGAACACAGGTCGTGCGGTTCAGGCACTCGTGACACAGGTGTCCGAGCTCACCCAGCAGCTTCAACTTCTACGCGGTCCCACTGCGCCGCCCACACCGCCCGTTCAACCCCCTCCGGTGCCGCATGAGAGTCAACCTGAGCCTCGTCTTCCCACGCCTGAAGGCTATTCTGGTGAGCCTGAATATTGCAGAGCTTTTCTCACGAGATGTTCAATGCATTTTGCTTTGCAGCCACGGACATTTCAGGATGAAAGATCTAAAGTAGAGTTTGTGTTGACTCTCCTGTCGGGGAAGGCGGCACTCTGGGGAACGGCGGTGTGGGAGAACCAGGACGAGTGTTGCACCTCGTTCCAGGCACTCTCCGAGGAGATAAGAAGAGTATTCGATCGTGCGGTGGCGGGTAAGGAGGCAGCCAGATTACTCGCGGATCTACGCCAAGGGGATGGCTCGGTGTCGGATTATTCTATTCGTTTCCGCACCCTGGCTGCAGAGTGCAAATGGAACGAGGAGGCGCAGTGGGACATGTTCCTGCATGGGCTGGCTGACCGCGTTCAAAGAGAGATATACATCTTGGACCTTCCTAAGACTCTAAATGGTCTGGTGGAGTTGGCGATGAGGGTCGACTCACGCTTAAGTCGTGTGAATTCTCGTGCACGTTCTTATCGACCACAACAGTACCCTGAAGAACCACGAGGTGGCGACGGGAGCGCGGTCAGCCCAGTTTTCGACCACGAGCCCATGCAGATTGGGAGAGTCGGGCTTTCCCGGGAGGAGAGGGAAAGGCGGAGGTCCCAGGGACTCTGCCTGTACTGTGGTAAGGCTGGCCATTTCCTCTACTCTTGTCCAGTAAAAGAGCAAGCCCCGATAGTAAGTATGAGGCTACTATCGAGGTGGGATCTCCGCGAGAAGACCTCATCTACATCATCGACCCTCCTCCCGGTAAGACTGAGATGGGCAACATCCACGCACCCCACTCAAGCACTTCTGGGATTCGGGAGCAGAGGGTAATTTCATGGACTACAGTCTTGCAACTAAACTCCAGATTCCCATCACTTCTCTTAAACACAAGATTTCTGTCAACGCACTCAACGGACAGGAACTTCCCAGGATTTCCCATTCTACTGAACACATCACACTTGTCACATCTGGCAATCATACTGAAAGGATTTAGTTTCTGCTCATGGACTCACCTTTGGCACCGGTGGTTTTAGGGCACCCATGGCTCACTAAAGACAACCCCCGTATCGACTGGCACAACAATTCCATTTCCTCCTGGAGTAACCACTGTCATGAGTCATGTTTGTTGTCTGCCTGTTCGTCTGTGTCTGGTTTTTTGTTTCAGAACGAGGCAATGGATTTGTCTAACGCGCCCGCAGAGTACCTGGACCTGAAGGAGGTGTTCAGTAAGTCACGAGCTGCTTCTCTTCCTCCGCATCGTCCCTATGACTGTGCTATAGATTTACTGCCAGGTAAGTCTCCGTCTAAAGGCAAACTTTACTCTCTTTCCATTCCTGAGAGGGAGGCTATGGAGAAATATATTTCTGATTCTCTCGCTTCTGGGTTCATCCAGCCTTCCTCTTCTCCTGCGGGGCGGGGTTCTTTTTTGTTGGAAAGAAGGATGGATCTCTGCGACCTTGCATTAATTACCGAGAGTTGAACAACATCACGGTAAAGAGATACTTATCCTTTGCCGTTGATGTCTTCAGCTTTTGAGAGGTTGCAGGGAGCATCCATTTTCACAAAATTGGACTTACGTAACGCTTATCATTTGGTTCGCATCAGGAAGGGGGATGAATGGAAAACGTCTCGGGTTATGACTATAACCCTTGTTCCCTGAGAAGGGAACGAGACACTGCGTCGATAAAATCGACTCTTTGGGGACGCTCCCTAAGCGTGCGCCTCTGAAGTATGAATGAAACTAATCCAATCCTGATTGGTGTTGCGTCGTGACGTAACATGTGACGGCATACCCGGAAGTATAAAAGTGACGCTGTCACAACACACACTAGCCTCGCGATGAAGCAAGACGCTCTAGGGTCTGAAAAAGGGGCGTGGCAACACGACGCAGTGTCTCGTTCCCTTCTCAGGGAACAAGGGTTATAGTCATAACCCGAGACGTTCCCTATCGAGGGAACTCAACACTGCGTCGATAAAATCGTCTCTTTGGGGAACGAGTGCCCACTAGGCCATGCACCGAACAGACCCGCCCCAGAGTGAAACTGAACAGGCACTCAATCAGGGGCCGAGTATGTGTGCACCGGGCGTACTGGGAAGGTTGAGGCTATAAAACCTAATGAAAGTGTGTGGGGTAGCCCATCCAGCTGCATCACAGATTTCTTGAAGAGGCACTCCCGAAAGTAGAGCTCTAGACGAGGCCATGCCTCTAGTAGAGTGAGCTCTCAAGGCTAAAGGTGAAGGCAAGCCGCGTACCTTGTATGCCTCTGCAATGGCCTGGACAATCCAGTTACTTATAGTTGGTTTCGTTGCCGGGAGTCCTTTCTCGGTGACCCAAAACACACTAACAGCTGATCCGAATCTTCTCCAAGAAGCGGACTTCTGCAGGTATAAACTCAATACTCTGACGGGGCAGAGCATGTGAAGCCTCTCTTCTTCCGCCGACACATGAGGTGGAGGATGGAATGCCTGAAGGACTATGGACCGGGCTGCATTCAGCGGGAACCTTCGGCACATAGCCTGGACTCGGGTGCAAAAAAGCCTTTACTTTGCCTGGGGCAAACTCCAGGCAAGTTGGTGTTGCCGCCAATGCCTGGAGATCTCCCACCCTCTTAAGAGAGGTAATAGCTAACAGAAAGGCCATTTTTAGCGTTAAGTCCTTCGGCGAAGCCGACTCCAAGGGTTCGAAGGGAGCCAGGGATAACCCTTCTAGAACCACTGCCAGGTCCCAGGCCGGAACCCTGGACCTGACTGCCGGCCTCATCCTCCAAGCACCACGGAGAAACTTAATGACCAACTGGTGCCTCCCCAGGGGTCCAGCATCTATTGGTGCGTGGAAAGCCGAAATGGCAGCCACGTACACCTTAAGAGTAGACGGGAGAGACCCGCAGAGAAACGATCTTGCAGAAAATCCAGAACTGGAGCCACTGGGCAATTTACTGGATCTAACTCCTGTTCTCTGCACCAAGTGAGAAAAACATTCCACTTGAGGCCATACAATCTCCTTGTGGACGGAGCCCTAGAACTGAGTATGGTTTCGACCGCTCCCGCTGATAACCCAGCATTCAGGTACTGAACCCCCTCAGAGGCCAGACCCACAGCTTCCACTGCTCCGGTCTGGGGTGGAATATTGTGCCCTCCGCTCTGAGACAACAGATCCCTCCTCAGAGGAATCTGCCATGGCGGAGCTACAAGGAGTGAAATTATGTCCGAAAACCATACTCGTGTCGGCCATCTCGGGGCAACCAGCAATAGACTGATGCCCTCCTGACGGACCCTCTCCAGGACTCACGGGAGCAGAGCGATCGGGGAAATGCGTACAGGCGAAGCCTCGGCCAGGCCTGTACCATGGCATCCAACCCCAGCGGGGCTGGATGTGAGAGGGAGAACCAAAGTGGACAGTGGGACGTCTCTCGAGATGCAAACAGATCCACTTCCATCGAGTCCAAACCTCTCCCATATCGACTTCACCACCTCCGGGTGAAGTCTCCATTCCCCGGGCCTCAGCCCCTGCCTCGACAGGATGTCTGCTCCCTGATTCTGAACCCCCGGAATATACATTGCTCTTAGCGACAGTATCTTCCCCTGGGACCAAAGGATAATTTGATGCGCCAATTTGCACAGAGGGCGCGATCTGAGTCCCCCTTGTCGGTTCAGATAGGCTACCACTGACGTATTGTCCGTCCGTATTAAGACGTGGCGCCCCTTGATGTCTGGGAGGAAGCTCCTCAAAGCCCTGAACACAGCCATCATCTCTAAACAATTTATATGCCAAGAGAGATGATGGTCCTGCCACAGACCCCTGGCAAAGCGGTCGTCCATCACCGCGCCCCAGCCAGTAAGGGAGGCATCTGTCGAAACGGTTACCCGGCGACATGACACCCCCAACACTGGCCCTTGGGATAGGAACCAAGGTTTCTTCCATATCTGTAGAGCGCGAAGGCATCTGCGCGTCACTCTGATTATACGAAACGGATTCCCCCTGGGGAGAATCCCTTGGTTTTCAACCACCACTGGAGGGGCCTCATGTAAAGGAGGCCCAAAGGAATAATGTTGGATGCCGCTGCCATGAGGCCCAGCATCCTCTGAAAGTGTTTCACAGTGATGGCCTGGCCCAGCTTCACCCTGGATACCATCGCCAGAATTGACTCGATGCGTGCGGGAGACATTCGTGCCCGCATTGTAGTCGAGTTCCAGACGACCCCTAAAAAAGTCGTTGACTGGGATGGTTCTAGCACACTCTTCTTTAAATTGAGTCTCAACCCCAATTTTTGAATATGGCCAAGGACGGCATCTAGATGCCGAACTACCATCTCCCGAGACTGAGCCAAAATAAGCCAGTCGTCGAGATAATTTAATATTCGTATCCCCTGAAGTCTTAGTGGAGCAAGGGCTACGTCCATACATTTGGTGAATGTGCGGGAGAGAGTGCTAGGCCGAACGGAAGAACCCGATATTGGTACGCTTTCGCCCCCGAAAGCGAACCTCAGGTATCTCCTGTGACATGGAAGGATGGAGATGTGAAAATAGGCGTATTTCAGATCTATTGTGACAAACCAGTCCTCGGACCTGATTTGACTCACGATAGTGGGAATGGTCAACATTTTGAACCTGAACCTCCTCAGAGATTGGTTCAATATCCTTAGATCCAAAATTGGCCTTAACCCCCATCCTTCTTTGGAACTATAAAGTACCGGCTGTAAAACCCGGACTCCCTGTCTACCGGAAGAACCTGTTCTATGGCTCCTTTCAACAGAAGAGTTTGTACTTCTTGTTCCATCACCTGAGCCTGCTCTGGGACCACCGTAGTGTGCACCACCCCAGAAAACTTGGGGGGCCGATGCGCGAACTGCAGTCTGTACCCAGCTCGTATTGTCTTCAGGACCCATGCAGATATGTTGGGCAGATGATACCACCCCTCTGCAAAATTTACTAAGGGTACCAGCCTCTCGAGGCAGGCCTCTGGTGTTTTCACAGTAACTTCTTCGACTACCTGAAGCGAAATATTGGCAGGCTTTAGCCGAACCGGTCCCTGTGACCATAATCAGATTTCTCAAAACCGTATTTCGCTGGAAGTCGATGCGGCCTGAAACGCTGCTAACGGCGGGCATACATCTTTCCCTTGAGGGCCCCTGCTGCGAGAACAACCTCGATTGTCTCACAGCGGAGGGGGCAACCCTCTGAAGTCCCGCCCCAGCTAGGACTTCTTCCCGAAGCCCTCCTGGCCTGAATGACGTCCCTCAGGTCGCCTCTCTGGCCGGGAGGGCTTCGGCTTCTGAGAGTGTTTCCTCTGTTGCCAAGTCCCCGGAGGGGCTCTAGAGCAGGGGTTCTCAACTCCAGTCCTTGCGACCCACTGCTCTGCATAATGTGTATGTCTCCCTTGTTTAACACACCTGATTCAGATCCTCAGCTCGTTAGGATAGAGCTCTAACGGCTATCCTAACGAGCTGAGGATCTGAATCAGGTGTGTTAAACAAGGGAGACATACACAATATGCAGAGCAGTGGGTCGCGGAGGACTGGAGTTGAGACCCCTGCTCTAGAGGAAACGCTCTCCTTCTGGCCCGGAGGGACAGATCTGTGGCTTTCCTCAACTCGGAGACATCCTCGGGTGTAGGTCCCTCCCCCTCGTCCAAGTCTTTCAGGAGGTCGGCCTGGTATGCCTGCAAAATTGCCATTGAATGCAGAGATGCACCAGCCCGACCTGCCACCATGTAAGCCCTGCCCACTAACTCAGATGTTTCCCTGCAGGGCTTACTAGGCAATACCGGGGTCTTTGGGAAAGACGCCAAATCGGGAGAGAGATAGCTCGCTAGAGACTCCTCCACCCTCGGCATCCTCCCATATCCCATGTCTCGAGCCCCGATCACATTACTGTAATCGATCACACCGGGACTCGAAACACAGGATGAATGCGGTTTTCCCACGATCTCGTAACCTCCTTATGGAGATCGGGGAACAAAGGCAGACCCCGGCGAAGAGGCTGTGACCTGCGCTGCAGGTAACGCTCGTCGAGTTTGCTTGCGACTTGCGTTTCCTGCTCATGTTGTGGCCAGCTGATGTTAAGTCTGGCCACAGCGCGAGTCACAACCTCTACCAGCTCCTCGTAATTCAGGCCACGTTGTGATGGCGTGCTGAGATCACGGTCGTCCGCGTCAATGCTGAGCACATCCACTTCCTCGGAAGCAGACAGCTCAAGCACCGGGACCTGATCGTGGTCGGGAGAAACCGCAGAACGGGCTCCCATACCACTCTCAGAGGCCACGGGATCCGCCGATGGAGGGCGAGAAATGCCTCGACATTCTCACTCTCCTCCAGCAGATCCCGCTGCGAACCCCAGGAACTCATTCGCCGCATCGCCTCAGCGAATGCGGGTCCCGAAGCCCTGGGGAACGCGAGCCTGACCGTGCTCGTCAAAGCACGCCAGCCGGGAGCGCAGCACTCTAATCGGCAGTGCATCACAGTGTTCACAGGCAGCCCCCTCAAGAGCTGCCCGTGCGTGCTGCACTCCCAAACAACTTACACAGAGAGTGTGCGTGTCCTTGCCCGTGATGTAACGAGGGCAAGGATGCACACTCTCTGAAAGACTCACTGGCCATAATATCTTTTCAATAATGACAAACAACACCAAATAAGACAAACAGTTTCAACATAGAGCGCTTGCTGAAGAGCGAAAGCTAGTGTGTGTTGTGAGAGCGTCACTTTTATACTTCCGGGTATGCCGTCACATGTTACGTCACGACGCAACACCAATCAGGATTGGATTAGTTTCATTCATACTTCAGAGGCGCACGCTTAGGGAGCGTCCCAAAGAGTCGATTTTATCGACGCAGTGTTGAGTTCCCTCGATAGGGAACTGCTTTTAATACCCCTAGGGGGCACTTTGATTTGGTTTTGCCATTCGGTCTGTCCAACTCCCAGCGGTTTTCCAAGCACTCGTCAATGACGTGTTGAGAGACATGGTCGATCAGTTCATATGTGTTTACCTGGATGACATTGATTTTTTCTTCGTCTCTCCAGGAACACGTTCAACATGTCAGATGAGTGCTTCAGAGGTTGTTAGAGAATGGGCTTTTTGTCAAGGCGGAGAAATGCGATTTTCATGCACAGTCTGTTTCCTTCCTAGGGCACATCGTCTCTTCTGAGGGAATGCGCATGGATCCTGACAAGGTTAAGGCAGTGATGGATTGGCCAAGTCCAGATTCCCACAAGGCCCTACAGCGGTTTCTTGGGTTTGCCAATTTCTATCGGCGTTTCATTCGCAACTACAGCCAACTAGCCGCACCTCTGACCGCTTTGACCTCTCCCAGAACTGCGTTCAGGTGGTCCGATACTGCGAGACGGTATTTGCCAACCTCAAGAGTCGTTTTTGTTCCGCTCCCATTCTTGTCACCCCTGATCCTACACGTCAGTTCGTGGTGGAGGTCGACGCGTCAGAGGTGGGGGTAGGTGCAGTTCTTTCCCAGCGCACTTCCTCAGACGACAAGATGCACCCATGCACATTTTTTTCCATCGTTTATCACCTGCCGAACATAACTATGACATTGGTAACAGAGAGTTGTTGGCAGTCAAGTTGGCATTGGAGCGAGTGGCGACATTGGTTAGAGGGTTCAGGGGTTCCCTTTATTGTTTGGACCGAATCACAAGAACCTTGAATATATTAGATCTGCCAAAAGACTTAACTCCAGGCAGGCTCAGTGGGCACTTTTTTCGGACGTTTTGATTTTGTTCTCTCGTACCGCCCGGGTTCTAAAAACATCAAACCCGATGCCTTATCTCGTATTTTTGATCCATCCGAACGCCCGGTGACTCCCGAGTGTATTTTACCGGAGAAGGTAGTTATCTCCGCACTCACATGGGAGGTCGAGTCGAAGGTCAAGACAGCCTTAGAAGGGGTAACGCCTCCGCCCGGTTGCCCACTGAGTCGTTTATTTGTTCCGGAGAGGTTACGGTCCGACATTATTCGATGGGGTCACTGACGTTACGTAACGTGACGTAACGTGGCTTGCCATCCAGGAGTAAGTCGCACTAACGGCTTGGTAAAGCAACGGTTCTGGTGGCCATTAATGGCTCGTGATGTTCACGATTTTGTTTTGGCTTGCTCAGTTTGTGCCACTAACAAGACGTCTAACCGACCTCCGGATGGGTTACTTCGACCGCTGTCTGTCCCTTCGAGACCCTGGTCCCACATCGCGCTAGATTTTGTCACCGCCCTCCCGCCTTCTAATGGCATGACGGTTGTTTTAACCGTGGTGGACCGGTTCTCGAAGGCGGCACATTTCATTCCCTTGCCCAAATTACCCTCAGCCAAGGAGACAGCGGTCGCAGTCATTGATCACGTCTTTCGGTTACATGGCCTCCCGAGGGATGTGGTGTCTGACAGGGGTTCCCAATTTTGTGTCCAAATTTTGGCAAGAGTTTTGTAAGCCAGCAACTCTCTATGGTGGAGTACACCCACAACTCGTTACCAGTGTCATCTACGGGCCTCTCGCCGTTTGAGTGTAGTGTAGGTTACCAGCCACCTATTATTCCCAGTCTGGAATCCGAGGTCGCGGTCCCCTCCGCCCACGCATTTGTCCAGAGGTGTCACCGCACTTGGACAAGAGCCCGGGAGACTCTGCTCGAAGCGGGGAGGCGCATGAAGGCCCAAAAGCCTCCCGGTACTGACGTCGTGGGTCAAAAAGTGTGGCTTTCAACTAAGAACATTCTGCTCCGCTCCGTTTCTAATAAGTTAGCTCCTAAATTCATTGGCCCGTTTCCTGTCACCAAGATTATTAGTCCGGTGACAGTCCGACTCAAACTTCCTCCGGCGTACAGGAGAATTTGTCCCGCCTTTCATGTATCCAAAATCAAGCCCGTATTTTATTCTCCCATTAATCTGCCAGTCCCGGTTCCCCCCGCCACGCTCTCGTAGATGGGGAACCTACTTATTCAGTACATCGTATTCTGGACTCGAGACGGAGGGGACGAGGATTTCAGTACTTGGTGGACTGGGAAGGTTACGAGTCCGGAGGAGAGAAGTTGGGTTCCTGCTGAGAGACATTCTGGATCACTCCCTTATTGATGATTACAATCGACAGGTAAGTGTGGCTGGGAACGCCAGGAGGCGTTCCTAGGGGAGGAGGTACTGTCACGGTTCATGAATCCACTGTCTCATTCTGATGTGTTTGTGTGTGTGTTTGGGTATGTGTGGGCGTGGTGCACTAATTCCATTGATTGTCAGCACCAGCTGCGGTTCATCACCGCTTCCTATATATTGTCAGTAATTTCAGTCTCATGTTGTCAGATCGTTGTGGCTTCCCCGGTGTTGTGTCCTGTTCCTGTGTTGCTTCAGTCTTCTCCTCGTGTGGATTCCCTGTCTCCGTGATCTTCGTCATCTTCGCTGTTCACGGTTGGATTGTTTATTGTTCCTGGTTCCTGTCACTGAGCACACCGATATTCATCACATCTCTCCGGGTTGCCCATCGACGTCCCTGTGTCTCATCTCCACCTGAGTGTTTGTTCCCCGAACCTGTTTGACTTTATTCGCTTTTACCTGCTATTGTTTCCGAACTGTTTCATAACATATATATAGCATATATACACTCACCTAAAGGATTATTAGGAACAACATACTAATACTGTTTTTGACTGCCTTAACTGCCTTAATTCTACATGGCATTGATTCAACAAGGTGCTGAAAGCGTTCTTTAGAAATTTTGGCCCATATTGATAGGATTGCATCTTGCAGTTGATTGAGATTTGTGGGATGCACATCCAGGGCACGAAGCTCCCATTCCACCTTATCCCAAAGATGCACTATTGGGTTGAGATCTGGTGACTGTGGGGGCCATTTTAGTACAGTAAACTCATTGTCATGTTCAAGAAACCAATTTTAAATGATTTGAGCTTTGTGAAATGGTGAATTATCCTGCTGGAAGTAGCCATCAGAGGATGGGTACATGGCCATAAAGGGATGGACATGGTCAGAAACAATGCTCAGGTAGGCCGTGGCATTTAAATGATGCCCAATTGGCACTAAGGGGCCTGAAGTGTGCCAAGAAAACATCCCCCACACTATTACACCCCCACCACAACCAGCCTGCACAGTGGTAACAAGGCATGATGGATCCATGTTCTCACTCTGTTTACGTCAAATTCTGAACTGAATTCTACCATCTGAATGTCTCACCAGAAATCGAGACTCATCAGACCAGGAAACATTTTTCCAGTCTTTAACTGTACAATTTTGGTGAGCTCTGCCACATTCTGGATGTTTTTGCCTTTTCACAACATTCTTTGTAAACCCTCGAAATGGTTGTGTGTGAAAATCCCAGTAACTGAGCAGATTGACATAACAACCATGCACCGCTCAAAATTGTTATACCCCCTTTCTTTCCCATTCTGACATTCAGTTTGGAGTTCAGGAGATTGCCTTAACCAGGACCAGAAGAGAAGAGAAGAGAGCGCCCCAACTTGAGTTGAACGCATCTGTTGAGATGACCTTTCAATATGAGACTGCTCCCATCATCACTCCCCGCTGAACCAGAGCTGCAGAGCCGTAGAGCCAGAGCCGTAGTGCAGGTCTGAGTCACTCTGATTCGTTCGCAGCCATAGATCCAAGCTCAGCGAGATGCTTGAGTGTTCAGCCCGCGCTGAAGCGGGCGCATGCGCAGTGAAGGTCTAACGGCAGGTCGGAAAAACTGGTACTCTGAGCACGCCATGTTGCCATGCCCACCTCAGGACTCGTGAAGCCAAAGCTGAAGCAGTCTCATATGAAGTAACCCGAGCGCCATTGCCACGGCTGCAAATGCAATATGCCCCAGGAGCCACTGAAAATAACTTCAGTCGAACCTCACTCTTGCGCTTGATTGCCAGGCAGTCAGCAGTGACTAAGTGGAGAAGGCGAGTCGAAACCGAGAAAAGAGATCCTCTGCACAGGGGAAAGTTTACTCTTTTCACAGTTAATCCGAAGGCCCAGACGAGCTAGGTGCCGGAGCACTTGGGTCCCTGTGTTCGCAGACCTGGTCTCGAGAGTGAGCTAGAAAAGCCAGTTGCCGATATAGTTCAGGATGCAAACCCCATGTTCCCATGAAGGAACAAGGGCTGCTCTTGACAACCTATGTGAAGGTGCAAGGAGACAGGGCTAGCCCGATACGGGAGAACAGCGTACTGATATGGGAAGAACAGCATACTAATATGCGCGCCCCCTGACAGCAAAACCATAGGTACGGTGTCAGTCAGAGAACGGACATAAGAGTAGGCATCCTTTAGGTCATTCGCTGCAAACCAATCCTGTGGCCACACACATTTGAAAATGCATTTGGCCAGGAGCTGCGAGACCCCTCATGTCTGCAGGTCCAGATTTTTATCAGTGCACCATTTGGAGGACACAGACCATTAAAGACGCATAAAGCTTTTTGGAAGAGGGAGCTCTAGACTGCGTAATCGTACTTAATCAATCCTTCTGGCAGGGCAATGGGTACCCATTGATCAACCATGCGTTCAGAGACCAACGCTCTTGATGGGGATTCCAGATCAGAGCCCCGAGTTTGAGGGAGGAGATCTGTTCTCACCGGAATTGTTCCTGGATCTGACGCCGCCCTGACGATTAATGCAGGACACCACTGACATGATGACTAGAATATGGCGGTCCTGTATGAACGGGAGGAAGCGCTTTGAGCACATTCCCGACCGCTATCATTTTAAGACAGTTTATGTGAAAGACATCATTTCAAGACAGTTTATGTGAAGGAAGAGCATCTTGAACAGCAGCCTGTGAAGCGAGCAGGTTCGGGATTGGGCTTGGAACCCATCGGCTTCTCCAGGACAATGAAGTATGGGCAGTTTTGATCGGTACCCCTCGCCAGTAGGGTAGCAATCTCCACTCACAGACCATAGCGGAGACGGACTCCCCAGAAGCAGGGAGGAGACTGTGTGAACTGAATCGCATAGCACGAGCCTGATGGTTCGTGCGATCCAGCGGGACAGGTTGGGAAGCTTAGTGAGGCTCCCAAAGACTGGGCCAGCAGGGTTACGCGAACCACAGACATCCCCTCGATGGTGTAGCCAAGCGGAATGACTGGCCCGGACGTGGACGGCATAGCGGCCCGGTATGGGGGCACAGTCAAACCGCATCCTGATAGAGGAGGCCAGGAAAGGGCCAGTGTTCCGCGGGGGCCTCCTCTGCCAGGGGTCTGGTGACAGGATGAGAGTGGTACGGCCCGGGGGCGGCACACGCTGTCATCCGAGCTCTGGGACAGAGGGGTATAGAGGCGCGAGGCTCGTAAGCAGCGTGCACTGTCATCCACGCCCTCTTGGGGCTTAGATGGGATGTAGCTCCTTGGAGAAGAGATTCTCCCCCGGCCATCCACAGGGGGAAGGAGTGGCCCTGCAACCCAGGCGCGGATTTACGGGCGGGCCTGTGGGCACGTGCCCACCCAGATTGACAAGTGGCCCACCCAAACAGATTAATAAAAACATTTTTTTTTATAATAATAATGAATTAAATTTGGCCATACGGCCCGCCGAACACTTTGACAAGTGCTGAGCGCGTCCATCTCTGGCTCAGCGCCAGTGAACGCAGTTTGAATCTGGCAGTGATGTCATGTCACTGTACATATTTTGTCCAGACTTCGACACCCTTGCAAGGAGAGCGGACGAGGCTCTTTGTTCACATGAACACGTCTTGGAAAGACAAAGAAGTAGGGCCCATTCAGAGATCGCCTACTTTTGCACGCTCAAGTTTGTTATTTCAAATGTACGCTCTCATAATGGAAGCAACGTTGTCGCGACAGACGTGGTCAGGCGTCTGATTGACGCGTGCGTTTCAACAGCCAAGGGACGCGCGATTTGCAAAAACGGAAAACGCGCATCAGAAACTCCCGGTTTTGCATCAAAACGTGCATCCTCGACATGTGATCTGCAATTTAAACGAGATTGTTTCTGTCTGCAGGTGTTTCATGCCTCAGAAGACTGTCCGAGGTGCTGAAATAAAACAGTGAACGTGAAACCGAGAGTTGTTTTTCTTTTCTACAAAACACTCCCTAATCCCTTCATTCGAGACACAGCTCGCAAATTTTCTAGTTTTATTTCTGGTAACACTTTACAATAAGGTTTAATACATTATTTATTTTATTTTTTCATTATGCATAAACCACGAGTTTCTGACGCGCGTTTTCCGTGACCACAAAGCGATTGTCCAGGCGCATATGCCGCGGCGAGATGAAAACATCTCAACTTTTCAGAGAGTGCCGCAAGCGCACCGCAGGTCATGTGACAAAAACCAACTGATCAGCTTCGGCCTTTCCGTAACAACTTCGAAAGCTCGACAGAACAGCTGATCATAGCCATTAAATATAGCCTATCTAGTAGTAAAGCTAATACAAAATCTAGAAACCCTCCAGCTTCTGGCCCACCCTGACTTGAATCCAGGCCCACCCATCTGTCACGTCTCTGCATCTTCCACTGCTGCAACCACTTCCTGAAAGATCTTCAACCCACGTCTGAGATGCCCGTGACGGGAGCACCACATTGCCTGGTGTTCAGCGGGGCTGCAGAGGTAGTACGAGGCAGGGGCACCTTCCTGCGACCACCTCCACGATGGTGGCCCCGGTGCTGCTGGGGTCGGGTGGGAGGGGGCGGAAGTCGCAGGCGCTCTGAGCCGGCAGCTGGCTAGCAGCAGATGGCCGCAGGGTCAGACAAGTTTGGTAGCCACAGTCCACTTCTGGGTGGCCAAGAACTGTTGGGCAGAGTCCTCGACCGTGCCCGCCGAAGAGGGCAGCCTTGCATATGAGGGAGTTTAGGAAACGGGTTCACTCAGCCTTGCGAATATCAACCAGGTTAAGCCAGAGATGTCTGACCATGCATGTGGACATTACCTCACTCAGGAGCGTGCAGTCACCTTCGTCGCTCGTAGAGCAAGGTCTTGGATGAGCCCTGAATCAGCCCTACTCTTGTGCATGTCATTGAGCACCCAGAAGGATGGCAATAACATGCAGTGAGGTGGCAGCCTGCCCCGCAGCTCTATAGATCCTTGCCATCGGAGTAGACAAAAAACCTACAGGCATTGGAGGGGTGCTTATGGTCACTACGCTGGATGGAGGCACTGTGGGGATACATGAAGTGTTGCCACAGAACACTCCACGAGGGGAACCCCATTGTACCCTTGGCCGCGGCCTCTGCAAGGGCAAAAATGGCGAAAGAGGCCACTGAGCAGTCGCAAAAAGTCAAAGTAGACTCCCACGATCTCATGACCTCTTCATGCATGCCCGGGTAGAAAGGATTTGGGTTCGCCACCCCCAAAAACCAATCATCAGCCTTAAGTGCTGGGTAGGGTCCACAAAAGCCGGAGACTCGCGGCAGCCCAGGAAATCATAGCTGTCAGCCAGGGCTGGACTGGCCATCGGCATACCGGGCATTTACATTCCTTAATTTATTTATTTAATATATATATATATATATATATATATATATTGTCTGAATGGTCTATAAAACTCGCACATCGGCGGCCTATTGCGTTTAGTTTTGGTTAATTGGTGGCACTGGATCTTTGTGCCAGTGTAATGCATTAGACACAGCATACTGTAGGTTTTTTTTCTTTCTCACAGACCGGCACATGAAACGTGTAGATCAGCGGCCCATTGGTAATTTTCTTGATTGACACTGGGCTGGTCCAATAACATCTTTAAAGACCTCCCTATTTGAGCTCTGAGTGAGAGAGCAGTGTCAGTGTGTATCTGTCAAAATAATCAGAGCAATGAAAAAGAAACGTAAAGAATGTGCAGAGAAACAGCGTGAGAAAAAAATTAACTTTAAAGGCCCTTCAAGTAGGATGAGGATAAGTGAGGAGAATAAGGAGAGAGATGAGTGAGGGCAGAGAACTGTGGTAAGCAGAACTAGGCTACTTTCAGAACAGGCTATGTAGGAACTCACTACCCAGTTTCACATTATTTCCACATCTGCATGTTTGACGATGTAATGACTCTGGGCGGGTCTGATCGAGGCGGAATTTGCATATCATAATTAATAATTCATAATTAATAATTATTCATACAGATTTGGATCAGCCCGGTCTTACATGTTAATAAATCCCTCGATGAGGGCTTTCTGTTAACTTTACTTATATGTATACACGTGTATCTCTGCACTTAACCACAAATTAATTGTAATAGATTGCACAGACCACGTCTTACAAGACAAGTAAAATTAATTAGCTCAAGTAATTTATAGAGCAGGGAAAACTTAATTCTCTGGCCAGAAGAATTCAGCATTCCAACTCCACAAAACATAACCTTTTTGGTATGTTTAGTTATATAGAGCATGCAGCGTTCGATCTTTCACTTCAGAGACTTGTCATGAGCAGGACCGTAATTCAATCACAAATGATCATATTGAATTTATTAAAGTATTCAATAAGGCAACTAAGTAAGCATTTACTACGTTACAATGATACATGTATATACAAACATTAAACACAAACTAAGACGACGCAGGCGTTAGACGATAAGTGAGTTGAGAGAGAGAGAGAGAGAGAGAGAGAGAGAGAGGTGAGAGAGAGGGAGTTACAGTCACCAAACAGTCAATTAATCTTTCTGAACACCATGAAAACACTTTCTTTATGCTTCTGAGAAGCTCTAAAAGAAGGTAACGTTATACTTGCACAACATGTTTGGTCTGTGTGTGTCACGGACTCGTGGCCAGGCCCGGTTGGGCCGCACGATGAATGGAGAGGCTCTCCTGTGTGCGCGCGTTCCGTGGAGCGCGGTGAGCGCGTTCCGTGGAGCGCGCGCGCCTTTGCACTGCCCGTCCTGGCGCGTGCATGGTTGGTTGCGTGCGCGTGGCTTCTTTGTTCCGTGGGGAGTCACGTGGCGTTCGTTGGCATTCGGCAATGTTTGAAAGGCTTAAAAGTCTTTGAGGTGACGTCACCCGAGGAAATAGATCGGCAAAGTCCACTTCCTTTCCTGGGAAACGAACTTGGTAGTTCATTTGAGGAGAAGACGAAACTTTGGACGATCAAAGAAGGATCCCGGTTGGGGTCGGATCTCGTGAGGAGATCCTTTTACGTGCTTCTTGGCATGAGGCGTTTTCGGAAGAGAAAGGGCGGAGCTGGTGCACTGCCTTTATCCTCTTGGGGACATACATCCCCTTCCTGTTGGCTTGAGCCAATCAGGGAGATGGAGGCTGCACGCGGAAACATTCTTTTATGGTGCTTTGTTCTCAGACCACGCGCTCCTCGTGGGAGGGGTGTGTTCACATAAGGGCTACTATTGAAACAGTTCGATCATCCTTGGCAGTAAAACATATTAAAAACACACTTTACTTTACATCTCTGTACATATTCGGGTCGTTCATCTGATACGTATTCTAGAGACACCAAGGAGCATTATGTTACATTAAATGAACATATACTTCTGTTTACAATGCCTAAGGAAGTTATTTCTAATTCCTGTTTTATGCTGCAACCAACAAAGATATTTCACGGTGACCTGGGGAAAAACACACATACATAGAAACACATTGAATATATCTGGTTAAATGTCTTTTAACACAGAAAAGTCCATCTCTTGGGTCAGAGACATAAAGCACATTCCACAGTCTTGTAACATGATCTCACTCCAGTGAGTGGAAGAATGTGTGTGGCGGTGTATGTGTGTGTGTTTGTGTGTGTGTGTGTGTGGGGGGGGGGGGGTCCGAGTCCTTGGAGGACGGTTGATTCAGTCTGGCCAAAATCATTACATCTCCCCCTTTCGTTAGATGAAGTCCTTACGTGGACTTCCATCGAACGACACCCATCGCAATGGATGGAGGGCAGGTGAATCATGAAAGTCAGGTAGCAGGTGGTGGCTAGGCTGAGGTTCGGGCTCAGCTTGATGAGGTTGGACGCAGTCTCCAGTGTGGTACCCTCTTCCTGAGGGTCCAGTGGTGGCTGTGGAGGTTTGCGTTTGTTGAGTCTCTTGTGGAGTGTGAAAGTCAAGTGTCAAGACGTGGTTGATTACCGTAGAGGTACCCAGCGCAGAATCAGCTGCGGTCCAGGATTGGACAACAGGTGATGCAGTGGTGCAGTGGTGTGTAGCAGGTGTTCAGTTGAAACACAGCTAGGAGAGCTATGTTGCTGGGAACAAGTTCAGTTCGGCTGGGCACCCCCGTTTTTCACAGTTCATAATTCCAGTTCTGGAATCAGGGTGAAATCATGGGTTTCGTAAAGGATGGGACTTGACTCAGGCTCAGTCGCAGCAGGGTAGCTCGAGTCTCGGAGCAAAGGCTGCTTGATGCTGAGTTTTGAGCAAAGTCATTCTGGCAGACAGTAAACCGTTGTCTCGCTGGAGTTCACTTGTCTGGTTCAGTAGAATGCCGTGAGCGTTGTGGATCTGTCACAGCTCCTTTCAATTTCTTGATGGTCTGTGAGGAGGCACTCTGTTGTGAGTTACCTTTTGGCTGAAGGATTTCAGTTCGTTTTGTTGCTGGACATGCCGGTGTTTGACTGCGTTCTGACAGCAGCGGCGTGGGTGTCCATTTAGCTCTGCTTGCGTGGTAGTCGACCCTATGCCGTGTGATGTCGGACCTGGTGATGACTGCAGTTGTCCTCTGGTTGGCTGGAGGCACAGGGAGACGACCACAACAGCAGCATCCTGTAACAGAGACAGGGGAGAGAGAGAGAAAGGGGGAAAAGGTTTCAGCGGCTGTCGGCTGGGACAGCCTGATGCCTTTGAGGATGCCGAGATGTCCTGGTGCTGCGGTGTGCAGCCCACATGGTGCGTGACAGGCATACACTGGCTGGTATATCCCCCTTTTTGTACTGTGGCAGCACAAGCTGTGGCGAAGTGATGTCACGAGGTACATAAATTTCAAGTGTTGGGCCGTTTAGCAGCATGTGCTTGGTGAGCTGCCGTTGTCGTGGTCGACGGCCGGTTTGGGCGGTTGGAGGGGTTGAGAGGTGGTTGTCTCAAAGTTCATTTGGTTAGTCTCAGTTTTTGGTAAGCTGAAAGGTGCAGGGTAGCAGGTTCACGTTTTCATTTGGTGCTGAGGCTGTGCCTTTATGGCTGGCTGTGGGAGTTCTTGTGACCTCTGTGACCTACCAGTTAGGTTCTCTTGACCTGTGTGACTGGATGGGGAGGGGTACTTGAACTTGAGCTCAGCCATGCAGTTGTTTAAAGTCTATGAAAGGCTCATAACGATCTAACAGATCTTGGCCAATCAGAAGTGGGTACGTGATCGTTCGTGATCGGTACACCGGGTAAATCAGGCTCATAGGGACCAATTGTTGGGTGAATGGGAGCTAGTTGTTTGAGCCAGATGTCGTTTTGGCTGTAGGATTGCACCTTCAGCTCACCTGTTTGGGATTTGAGAGTTCGCTCTGATTGTTTGAGTCTTTTAAAGAGTTGGGCTGGCAGTAGCGTGGTGTTTGAGCTAGTGTCTAGCATGGCTTCAAGGCTCAAATCATTGTCTCTAGGTGGCTAGGCAGAGTTTGTGCCACCCCCTTTTTGATTAGGTTTCCCAGAAGTCCTGGCGTCTGGGCTGATGTTGTGTGGGACACGGTGTTGTCATGCTCAGGCTGTGCAGCTGTCAGTTGTGGTGGCTGCTTGGTGCTGTCACTTTGTGAAGTGGCAGTGAGCTCTGTGGTGTGATGCTGACGAGCAGTGTTCTGGGTGTCTGTTTGGGTCTTGCGCTGAGACATAGCATGTCTGGCTTGTCTTTAACTCTTTCAGCACCTTCAGGATTTTTGCTGTCAGTGACATGGCTGCACTGTTGTTATCTGATGTGTGCTCAGATTTGTGCTTGCCAGTGGCGTGTTGAGAGGGGTACCGCTCTGGGCTGGTTGGGCTTGAGTCTCTTGGTGATGAGGTGCGGCTCAGAGCTCTTGCTCTGGTGCGGTCGATGAGCACCAGAACTGTTGTGTTGCCCTCTGTTGGCTTGGAACGGTTTACTCTCAGTGAAAGTGTGGGGTGCCTCCTAGAGGCAGCTCTGAGTCGTGCTCAGAGACAGGTTGAGTTTGAGGGTGTTTACCCAGTCTTTTCGGACAAAGTCTTTGCGTAATGTGAGCTTGTGGTCTCGTAGCTATGGTCAGATATGCTACAGGGACAGGCCAGGGTGCTTACGAATAACTCACTGTGGGATGCAAGCTACGAAGAACCAAAGTTCTGAGATTGGCATACTTTCCATACCTGGTGGTTTGTCCGGAGTCGGTGGAGTTTCAAGTCGGTCTCTGCTTGATGTCCACGGCGGTGAGAACCTTTGGTCTGATTCTGGATCAGGGAGTTAAGCGATCGAAGCTTATTGCAACAGCTGATAGTCCATTTTGGCAGTCTCTGTTTGACGAGCTAGGAAGCTGTGCACCTCACGACTGGACGTAATCCATATCGAGCAGAATCTGTTTCATGCAGTCAGGTTGGTTAGACAGTTCGCAAGTGACAGTCTGGTCTGCGATGTCGTGGCTTTTCTGGTTAGCTTGGTCCAATCCTTTTGGAGCCATGCCGTGGTTTGTGGCAGTGGTTCCTTGGGAGGTTGAGGTCAGGTTACTGCAGGGGCTCTATGGCATTCTGGCACACTTGTTGTGAGTGATTAATGCGTGGCCCTGAAAGTTCAGAACTACTGCTTAATAGGTTCGTTAAGTATTTAAGCATAAAGCTAAGTGTCTCTGGACTTAGCTGGTGGTCCACCTGTAGCTCGATGGTGTGAACGATAATTAGGGGAAAGGACAGCTTTCTTATTTAAATGTTGCTTGTTGTCGATCCTCAGGACTCTAGTAGTGCCTTCAGTAAATTGATTGAGATTACTTGTGTTAGAGGGTCACGGAACAGAGTGCACTGGCTGGAACTAAGCCAAAATAACAAATGAGGGTGTGTGCTTCCTTTACTTGGGCCCTGATGGGAAATGGAACCACACTCTGACAAGAGAGGCAAAGGAATTGGGATCGTCTGCAAGAGGACCTAATGGACAAGGGAATAGCTGCTTGCTATTATCTATCAAGGTCAAAGGAATGAAATAATTAAACGAGGAAAAATAAAATCAAAATTAAAGCAAAAGGAAATAAAAATGATCAAAACATAGTCGGGAATGATCTGAAGTCGAGAATAATCAGTGGTAGTGGCTAAACTTT